>VXBR01001563.1:0-35804 GCA_013400215.1 Cisticola juncidis | reverse complement strand
ACCGGCCCTTCCGGGGGGCGGGGAACGGGGGCCGGGGGGGGGTGAGCGGGCGGGGGAGTGCCGTGACTCCCGGGCTGGAGATGGCAGCCGGCTCCGTGCGGGAGAACCTGCGGGCTCCTGCGGCTGCAGCGGAGTCGTCTTGCAGAAGCAAGACGAGGCCACACCCCAGAGCTGCTGCTGGTGCTGCATCCCGCCGGTATTCATAGAAACTTAAAGTGTTAGGAGGTTGAAGGGAGCTTAAGGATTTTCCCTTCCCAGCTCCTCTGCCATGGACAGGGACACCTCCCACTACACGAGGTTGCTCAGAGGCCCATTGAGCCTGGCCTTGAGCACTGCATCTACAGCTTCTCTGAGCAACCTGTTCCAATGTCTCCCCACCCTCACAGTAAATAATTTCTTCCTAACATCTAACTTAATTTCTCCTCTTTCAATTTTACCCATTACTCCTTGTCCTATCACTACAGTTCCTGACAAAGAGTCCTTCTCTGTAGACCCCCTTCAGATGTAAGGTTGCAGTGAGCTCTCAATGTGACTTTCCCTCATCCAGGCTGAGCAGCCCCAACTTTCTCAGCTTCTCTTTGTAGGGCAGGGTTCCCAGGTTCCCACTGGTTTCCCAGGTGCAGTATCCTAATTCCAGAGTTCTTCCATTGCTTTCTCATGGTGATGGTTTGTGTTAGGTGGGTTTGTGGCTGTGTGAGAGACTGAAATGTTAAAGATTAATGACTGAGCGGTTTGTTTTGGGTGTCAGTGTTGTGGAAAAGAGGAGCCTGGTTGTTTACATCCTGGGATTGCACAGTGCAGTGATGCCATGAATCTGCACCTACAGTTGTGGTACTAACTGATAAATCATGATGTCTGTGTGTTCATTCTTAGTAAAATGGCCTTTACTGTCAGCTGGTACAAGATGCATATTACCCTTGTCGACAGCTCCAACACAGTGGAAGAGTGACAGGCCTATGCAACTGCTTGGGAAAAGGAAGATGCTTGATTCCTCTCTCTTTCACTGGCATCTTGAGAGGGTTGCTTTGTTTTCCTGTAGCATAGAATGGTGAACAGCCGCACCTTTACAAGTATGAAGGTTATATCTCTAGGATAGTGATAACTGTGAGACGACTACACACAGAAGGGTGTTAGTAGCTTTGTTGTCAGCAGGAATATGTGGCTTGTTTTTAATGGTGAATTTTGTTATGTTTGATCAGAGCTGAACATCATTTCAGCAATAAATAAAACATTGCCAGCAGTGCTGCTGATCTCTCAGGAAGCTAATTCTTGTTTCTTTCTACAAAATTTAATGAGTTCCTATTTGGAATCAATCTTAGGGAGCAGCTTGTATCCATTCTAGCATCTGGCTGCGTGTGTAGGCAGAAAAATGAGCATCTTTGTTCCGTAAAAAACATTACTTTTTTAAAATCTTTCACGAAGAAGTGAGTAGCTTGGAATCATAGTACCTTAGAAAGGCTTGGGTTGGAAGGGACCTTAAAGATCATCTAGTTACAACCCCCTTGCAATGGGCAGGGGCACCTCCCACCCAACCAGGTTGCTCAGGGCACTGTCCAGTCTGATCCTGAACACCTCCAGGCTTGGGCATCCACAGCTTCTCTGAGCAGCCTGTTTCAGTGGCTCACCACCCTCTAGCAGTAAAGGCTTTCTTCCTGATTTCTAATCCAAATCTCTACTCTTAAAGTTTAAAAACATTTCCACTTGTCCTATCACCATTTGTCCATGTAGAAAGTAATGTGCATTAAGTTAAATTTCTTAACCAGCTTTTTGTCATGTGTTGTCCCCTCTTCCCATTATGTTCTTATATAATATTTGGTGGCTGTTCGGTAATTAAGATTTTTGGTGTAATTTAACTTTGTTTTGTAACTTGACAATGGATAAAACCATAAACTTCCAGTTTCCACAATTAACAGATTCTCTATCCCATTTGTATAACTAAGCAAGTGGATTTTCTGTTCCTGCGTTGTGTAGCCTTGGTTTTTTAAAAATGAATTGTTTAAGTAGTTCTGCTCGTGGTCGTGGGTTTATGTGGCACATTGGACTAGTAACATTTTATGGTTTATTTTAACTCTAAAACTGACCTTTGTGTATTTTGCTTATATAGAACTTACATTTTAAAAAGTCTTAATTTTTAGGATGGTGTCACAAGGTTTGCCTTGAAAGAAAAAAAAATCACATTTTTGTTTGGGTTTTTTTTGTATTGTTTTGTTTTGTTTTGTTTTACATGCAGTGAAATTTTTTGCTTCTGGCTGGGAGACACTTGGCAGGAGTTTCCTGGTAGACAGCCTGAAACAGCATCCAGTCAAAATGTGCTCTGTTTGCTTTCTCTCTGTTTAGGCAGTGGGTGTGCTTATATCAGCTAAGCTTGCTGTGGCATTCCCATTGCCAGACAACCCAGGAACAAGCCCTGTGTCAGAAGGATCATTTTTTGTGCTGATATTTTAGAGAGTTCTTGAATATCTCCAGTGAGGGAGACTCTACAGCCTCTCTGGGCAGCCTGTTCCAGTGCTTTGTCACCCATACAATAAAGACGTTCTTCCTCCTGTTCACATGGAGCTTCCTGTGCATCAGTTTCTGCCCATTGCCTCTTGTTCTAGTGCTCAGCACCACTGGGAAGAGCCTGGATCCATCTTCCTGGCACTGTCCCCTCAGATACCTAAAGACAATAGTGAGGTCTCTTCTCGAGGCAGTCAGGTGACACTGAACATGCCATGAAGTCAGTTGTTCCTTTTTCTCACAAAGCAACTTCAAAGCACTCAGCTCTCTGCATATTAACTTGACAGGTGACTGCATGTGTTCATGGAATTTAGGATCTGTAGACACAATTGAACAAGAAGCCAGTCCCAATAATTCAGGTCTGCCCCAAAGCTCTGTCTGCTTACCTTTTCTCTCCTTCACTTTAACTGTAACTTCATTCTGTAGTAAACCCATGCTGGTCTAGCTGAGCCAGGCAATTAGATTTGGCTTACTTAAACTTTTCTTTTAAACATGAGCAGTTGTTTTGTTTTAGTTGGAGTAAAGCCTTCAGAATATTCCAGTCTCTTTGCAAATAAAAAGTAATCTGAGTTTGAAAAAGAACTAAGTTCCTAGTTTTTGTGTGTTGTAGGGGCCACTGACATAGGAAAAAAACCTGTTGTTTCTTTGAGTTTGTCAGTTGCTGCAGCATTCAGTGCCTGTCTGTATTTGAACTGTACCTGATCTGTGGCAAGCTCTTTTTATTTTATTGTCCACATGGCTGCATCCCACTTGTCCTGAAACAACTTCTGGGAGCACAGATGGAATTGCTCGTGTTGGAGGTCTTCGTGTACTGGACTTAGTAGCTGTTCTCTACATTAGCCTCTCTCTAGACTAGCTGCACTGCACATGCTTTCAGAATAGGTAAAATAAGTACCCTCTTGGATTTTCAGTATCAGATTTTATTCAGAGACAAGCAGAAGCACAAAACTAATGGCTTGATCAAGCAGCTCAAGAATTCTTAGCTCAGTCCACAGCAAAAGCAGGGAATGAGAACATTTTGGTATTCTTCTTGGTTCCAGCAGGTGGAACTATAGGGATGCTCGAAATAAGTCTAATGTATTTCATCATTTAATAAGGGGTGGAGAAGAAAGCTCCAGAGGATTTCAGCAGAGTTACAGCATTCAGTTAATGAATGGTAGCATGCTTAGGGTGATTCTAGTGTGCAATCAAATAATCAAAAGTTTCTTGAATATGCAAAAATAGGTTTTGTTTACAGCCACCTGTGCCTTGGCTATAACAGTGAGCTTCCCTTCAGAGAAGTAGTCCCAGAGGTGTTAGTCCCATGCATCCCAGATGAATGTTTGCTGTCTTGCAAGGATACTTGGAGTCATGTTTTCAGGACCTTTTGCTTTTCAGTTAGTGTTCTTTGGTTTTTGCACTTCTGTAGCTCTTAAGGCAAATAGCTTCCAATCAAAAAGAACAGGAGACTTGAGTGCCTTTATGTGGCAGAAGGGAGTGGAGGCAGAAGAAAATCAGTCTGTGGGGAATTCTTGGCATGGATAATATTTTGTTTCTCAGTTTTGGAAAAGCTTATTAAGGGGATTTTGTCTAAAGTACGTCCTTGAAGAAATCGGGTATGGTTTGTCTTGAATAAAATTGCAGTTTACACTTTTTAAAAAAAGTATTCAGCTACAGTAGCAAAATTTTGTTGAAAATTAGTGAGTTTAAATATTTAAATTTCCCTCATTGCACTTAAATGATGAACAACAGTGAACAGCCTTGGAACAAGGAGCAATAGGCTTAGGTTTGTTGTGGTTTTATAACTGGATGTTTACCCACATAGGGCTTTAGATCTTTTTGAACTGAGATTCCTCATCTGTTTTAGTTTCTTAACTGGATGTAAGCACTGTCTGCCACATCCCTTTCTTTTGGATTCAAGTAGATCTCTCTAATATTCAGAAGCTACAACTTCTTAACTATTTGAAAAGAGCTTGCAGGCAAAACATGATTCAGTACTACATGGATCATGGTTGTACAGTCACAGTTAGTCTTGCACTTTAGTGTCATTCAGCTGGTATGATGAAATGTTTCCCATGGAAATCAATGTGTATTTAATGTTCATAGCTTGTAGTGTTTTCTGCTTGATTTTTCTCTTTTAATAAAGAATGCTTTGTGTGTAAGATGAAACTCTGTTCTAACATAGAGAATAAAAATCTCCTTGCTCCAGAAATTACTCATTTGATAACCTTTTCTTTTTCCATTTTTGTCTTTCTGTCGCACAGCAGTTACTACAAAATGTGTTGTAAAGTAGTGTCTGACTAGCTGCAAGGCTCTGCTAGAGAGCTTGAAGATTTTTGTGGTATATTCTTGTTGCTTTATATTTCTTTTTCGTCTTCCAGCTCTGTGACCAAGTTACCCCGGGAGTTACTGCTGACAGAAGCACTGTTTTGGCAAGTGTGATCGCTGCTTGCAGGAGGCTTTGCTCTCAACCTCCCAAAGGTGACTGTAACTTTGATTTGTGAAATGAAGACTGCTCACATACCTTGCTGAGGACCACATTCACATGCCATTTAGGTTTATTGTGTGTGGGGAAGTCAGTTCTTGTACTAACCAGCCTTTAATCTTGAGATGGAACATTCAATTTATGGGAGTTTTAGGAACTATTGAAAAATAGTGTGGTTTGCTCAACTTCACACTGTGCAGTGGAGCTTTGTGTTGACCTAAGCTTCTCTATCTCTGCTTAAAAGATAGCTTTACTTCAGGTTGTTAAATACATGTGGTATTCTCTTTTCAACCCAGTAGATTTATTTATGGAGAACAGCTAGAGCTTTTCAACAAAAAGACAAGAACAAAGCTGGTTTTGTAGTCTGTATGTTCCTAGCTTCTTTGCTGGTGTATACATTCAGGTTGTGATGAAAGAATCGTAAAATAAAAGCCAATTGTGAGCTCTTTTCCTCTTTCTTTATAGGATTTGAAAAGTATTTTCCCAATGGGAAGAAATCTAATGGAACTAAAGGTACACCTGGAGAAACAAAAGGTACAAAAAGCTACTTGACTTCAGTTCTTTGTGGAATGTGTATTCATTAAATTAGATTTTGGCTTAACAATTGTGAGTTTGGGTTTTAGTTTTTTTCTTGATTTTTCAGGGAAGATATTTCTGTACCAGATTATTTTAGAAGTGCAAGTTGATATGTTTTTATTATACATGATATGAAAACAAAATAATGTTTGTCTTCTGGAATAGTATTTATTTTTATGCTTCTGTTGGAGTGCTGTCCCTCAGTTATAGCTTAACAGACCTCTCTTCTGCTCATAACTGTCTTTCTGCCATGTAATGGACTATATATCTGGTTTTCTGTGGGAAATGCTGGTGTTCACATCATCCAGTTATTGTACTATTGCAAATTAGTACATTTTTCAGAACATCGCCTTAATATAACTTAATAAAAGATAATATGAGATTGACATGAGATATAATTTTTTTGTTGTTGTTAGAAACAAAGCAAGCTACTCCCAGACAACCCAGTGGGACTAGTAGTGGAGGAGGTGGCAGTGGTGGAAAAAAAGGTGGCAAGAAAGAAGAAACCAACTGGTGGACCAGATTACAGAAGGTTTTGACTTTAAAATATCGATCTTTATGTCACTGCCTTGTCTTCATGAAATAATCTTGCGTGTTTTTTGCTTTTTAAGGCCATATTCTGATTGGCCAAATCTTGCTCAAGCCTTGTGTGCCAGGCTTTTCATGGCAGCTGGCTCTGGGTGGCTCTTCACTCAGTGCCTTTCATGAATAACTGTTTTGTGCAAAACTCCAGAGGCATCTACCTCTGGTTCAGGAATGTTAATGAAGTTTAAGCTGTGTGAATGTGGTTGCTAGTCATCAGTATTGTTAGAATGGACCCATAGACCTTTAAAGGCCTCGTGTTTTATTTCAGTGTTAATTTGGAAAACTTTCTGACCACGCAATGCTCATTAAATGTAGTTTGCTCTTATGTGTTCTGACCTTAATGGAATACTTATGTGAGTTTCCCTTTGAAATTTATTGCCATTAGCTGGAACACAAAGATGATGGCACCTGACAGTACAGGAATATAAAGAATGTTTTTGGTGCACATAATGTTTTTCATCCTTCTTGTTTTTGGTGGTTTTTTTCCTTCTGTTATTTTTTTCCTTTATTTTTTGTCAGTCTTGCCTGCACTCCTGGACACTGAGGATCATTGTTTTAGAATGCAGGCAGAAAGGTCATGTGATTTTTTTTCTGAAAACAGTAGTTCATAGATCAAAACTCTTGAATTACTATTTGTAAAACACTTGAAGATTTTCTATTGCTGTAATTCCTCAGTTCTATGTGAAATTGCTGAAGTGTGTTCATACAGTGTTTGACATTCTCTGTGGCAACCTTGAGGGCAGGGAATAGAAGCTACAAAGAAATACCAGAATCTGTTTTCTATATGCTTACTGTATTACAAACTCTAATTTATTTTTTGCCTTCTCCATTTCCTAGGGTGACATTCCATGGGATGTCAGGGAGTTTCGGATGTATGTAGTGGGAAGTTCTTTTTTCTGGACAATGGTTGTATACTACTTCTTCTTCAGGGTCCCTGGGAGAGAAATCACCTGGAAAGACTTTGTCAACAGCTACCTTTCTAAAGGACTGGTGAGTGGGGAGGGGAATCAGTGTGGAACATCAGAGTGCTGAAGGTGCTCATTTCTGCCTCCCCACTTAGGCTTGTATTTGTTGTTTGTAGAGTGAGAATTGGCTCAGTGTAATTTTCGAGGGAGAAAGGAATTAGCTTTCATTTTAATCAGTTCCTAGATCTGATGTTCTGGATGGATGTGTGAAGATTTGTTATTTCAAGAGACGAGAGGGAATAGCAACTCAGGACAAAAATTCTGTTGGATGGCTCATGTGGGTGCTGGTAGGAAGGGGCAGTGTAGCCACATTCTCTCTGGGTATGGCTTCACAATACAGGTAAGCTGACATAATGGCTTAAAGAGACATGCCAGCTGCCTTTGGAAGAAGTTTACTTCTAAACTTATCACTTGCATGAGCCTATCCCTCTGAAAGAAAAGATTTTCTGCTTGTTTCATACCTGAAATAAGTTCCTTGGGGAATCTGAGAAGCAGCAGTGAAAACAGAAAGGGATGGCTGGGGAATGGAAAAATCGTTTCAAGGACAATACATTGACATCCCTTCATCAGCCTGACTGTGTTGTAAAGTAGGCTCCTCTCTTTGTTTTCTCCTCTCATTTTTCCTACCTGGAGCCACTACTGGAGCAATCAGTTTTATCATCAGTATCCTATCTCTCTGTAGAACTTGGCAGTTTTCCATACTTGGACTAATAGGTTGGTGATGCCCTGAAGTTCAGGAGATTGTATCTTGCCCAGGCGTTTTCCACTTCAGGAGCCACAGGTTCTTTGCTCTGTTCCCTCCCTGCTTGTAGCTTCACCTACAGATTAGGAAAGCACTGGTTTGCTTTGTCCTCTAGGTTTCAGACCTAGAGGGATTTTGAGTTAACACAAAATTAACCTTCCATTACTTTGGTAAGTGTCTTAACAGGGTGTCTCTTACCTTTCTTTTCTAACTGATCTCTGCAGAGCTGCTCTGTATGCTTCTCCCCTTCTGCCTAGACTGTCTTACAATCAGTTCTGTTCTGAATTGGTGATTTTGTACATCTTGTGAAAAAAAATTCATACTGATTAAATTTATGAAGCAGTAAGACACTTAACTCTGTAAAAAGATAAGTTTAGCTGTTATAATGAACAAAGCCTGAAGCTTCCTTGCAGAAAACCATGGTGAAAGTAGGCTGTTGCACAAAAGCAAGTTTCTTGTGTATTTGTAAGATGTAGTGTGGATGTTCAGACAGACTAAATGTGTAGCTATCAAGTGCTGTTGGCTGCCATAGTGGTGAGGAGAAGACTGCACTACTGGAGTCACGTGCTTTTCAAAACAAAGGCATTTGTTGTGTGAAATCAGGTTAGGTCTAGAGTGACTTCTTAGTTCATATTTTGCTTCAATTCTACTTGAAATGGCCTCATGTAGTGAGTTCAGGGAACAACCTTACTAACCTGTGTGCAGTTCAGGCTTAACTTCTAAAACGAAATTGCTAGTTTTAAATGCTTTAAAGATGTTAGAACCAATTATTTTATGGAAGGAGGAAGAAAACATAGAAAAATCTTTAGTTGACTTCTAAAAAGGCCCTGTCAAATCCAATAAACTAACCATTGGAGGAAACTTGTAAAAAATATCTTAATGTTATATATTTGCTAAACCTGTAGCACAGTTCCTAGGTTTAGATGGTATTTGTTACCTCAGTTAAATACTTCTTTATCTAATTGATCTTATTGTATTTAATATTGTACCAGGAAGCCCTTTCTATTAGGGAAAACAGTTGTCAGAACAGAGTTCAGGTTTCCCTCATTTTGCTTAGTTTGGTTTGTTTTGGCAGGTGCTATAAGAGTTTGGAATCATATAACTTACTGCTTTTGGTGTTTGACCACTGAGACAATTAACTATTGTTAAATATTTCACCGTAACTGATTTTTGCTGAGGCATGCATTTGGCTCTTCCCTGAGAAAAGGGTATAATGCCAATCTGTCAGTGTAAATTCTGATGTGCCAGTAGTCCTTTTTTCCTGGTTACATGCATGATTCCTAATGGCAAACAGTAGACTGAGGAACTGTGCTTATGTACATGGTTAATTGTAGTCTCCTAACTGGAAAACAGAAAGATTCACATTTATTATCTGAAATTGTGGTGGAAGCACAGTGACTGTACCCTCTTCACTCAGGTTTTGTTCTTTTCTCCTCCTACAGGTGGACAGGCTTGAAGTGGTGAACAAGCGCTTTGTTAGAGTCATCTTTGTTCCTGGAAAGTCTCCTCATGACTGGGTAAACATTCTAATACACGTACATGAGATATTTGAAGCAGCAAAACAGATTTTTTGTGTAAAGTTTGAGGCAGAAACTTGGTCTGGATCATTAATACTTTCTTAATCTAAAGCATTTTCTTGTTACATTATCCTACATTGTATATTTTTCACTTTGCCATGTCAGTTGTTTTGTCACAGATGCCTTTAAGCTATGTCAAGCACTTCCTTTCCAGCACTATGCTCTTTAATACAGATATTTAAACAGGAAGAGCAAGAAATTGCTGAAGGTTCTGTATTTTTAACTGCTGTTTTCCATCTGCTCAAGAAAATCCCAAACTTATGTCCACATACTTAGGAATCTTTTCTGTTCCAGACTGCTTTTAGCCAGTTACTTGAGCAAACAAAGAGAAGTGTTTGTTTCCAAAGTATTTATTTCATGGGGTTGCTCCTCTAGTAGCACAGTGAGGGATAGATTGATGGAGGTGAAAGTTTTCCAAAGAATGATACCCAGTGGGAGGGACCTAATAAAAAGGAAATAAAATTTTCATGGAAAATTCAGAGAAGCATTAGAAAAGCTTTATCAGGTTACCTCTTCGTAGGTGGTGGAGCCTTTCTTAACTGTCTTTCCGAAACAAGGTCTGCAAGTCCTTCCTGGGTAAAGAGAAATCTGCAGCAATTACTTAATCAGTGGGTTTCAGTGTGGCTTATTTATACACCTACTCTTTAGCCCACATACAACCAGTTGCATTCATTTCCCAATCAGTTAACTGCTCTGTTTTTTCTTTTTCAGTGGTAGGGTAAAGAGGGACAAGTCAGGCAGGTCATGGTGCAAAAGGGGAGATTTTCTTGAAAGACCAGATCTCAACACATTTTGAAAATAATGTCTGAATTTTTCTTTCTGGTCTGTGATAAATTTCATGCTGTTTTGTTTGATTTTTTTTTCTTTTTGTGAAGACAGCTGACTTTAAAGCTAGTATAAACTGCAGAAATTTTGCTTAAGGAAAGCAAAACCCTTCCTTAATCAGAAGGGCTGGGACCTTCAAATGAAACAGTAAATTGTATGACTGCTGTGTTTCCAGGTTCGGTGCTCTGTATTATTCTGACTATATAGCTCCCTTTTAAAGATTTGTTTATTACTCCCTTGCATTTTTTTTGTGGAGAAAATACCAGGATTTCCATCTGTTTAAAGTGCCCTAAAACTATTGGGATTTACCATCTCTGCACAGCTTGGGAGGCTTCAGATTTGTTATGTGCCTCTTACACCAGTTACACACTTGACAAGGCAACTCAAACTTGATCCAAGTCTAACACATGCACAAGGAATTACCAGACTAGAAGATGCTGGCTTGTAGTGGAGGTGAAATAAAGTAGGGCACTTTGTGACCTCTGCTTTTTTCCTAGCAGTACGTCTGGTTTAATATCGGTAGCGTGGACACTTTTGAACGGAATCTTGAGACTGTGCAGCAAGATCTGGGAATTGAAGTGGAGAACAGATTACCTGTAGTCTACTCAACAGAGAGTGATGGGTAAGAAGTTGCTTTGAATAGTCTCTGGTAAAAAAATGGTTGTGTTTACAGTAGAGAAGTAGGTTTGTAATACACATACCTTATGCTTCACTAGGTGGCAGTATTATCAGAATAAAAATCAGCTTGGGTTTATTTTTGAGTGTGAAGTGTAAGAGAAGCTGTTCATACTTTGTCTACGAAGAAATCCATGTCCCCTTACTCTAAATATAGCTACTTATTATATAAATGTTTTACTATAACTCCTTTGTTCATTTAAGCCCTTCCTCCCAGTGACTTTTACTAGAGCAAGAGTTAACCAGGCACAGCAGCAGAGCTCCAGACACGATGCTCATGTAGATTTTTGAACAGACAGATTCTATCACAGAACCTCAGCATATTGGCTGAAATATTCTGGACATCAATTTTTGGCCAAAAACTAAGCGTAAGTCAGATTCTGAGGCCTTGGAAAAAAACAAGAAATGGGTGATTAGGTAGGTCACACAGATCCAGTTTTCTGCCTGTCAGCAGAAACTGGAAGATACATCATTCTCTTAATTGTTAAGAAAAATAGTACTGATATTAGATTTACAGCATTGTTGCTTCCCATTAGGGAACAATGGCTCTGATATTAGATTTGAGTTCTTTTTATTAGCCTTATGTAGCTGAGTTATATTGACCTTACTTAGAAGACAATAAAAGTGCTTCTCTGATGTATTTTTCCAAATGACTTAGAAGACAAACATAATCTTGTATCCCAAGGACTAGTTTCTTTTCAGTTCTTAGTGAGCAGTTTAAAAATTACTTCTGCCGATGTCTATGAAGTAGGTTTTGTATCATCAAGAAATTCGACTTTGGGTGTAGTAGCTCATATGATTAACAAAAAGGGCTCATTTACCACCTCTGTTGTGTTTGCCTTCTTGATACTTGGAGGTATTTGTTTTAATCTTGGGAGATGGAGGGGGAATATCTTGAGTTTTCTGCAGTGTGTTTTACCAAGCTGCTGCTGCCTGTTGGTCTTGGTGGCCGGAAAAATGGTGGCCTTAACTCTGGGCAATCCTGCAGCTTCAGAAAGAGGTTTTTATTTCCCTGTTCTACACACTGCCTGCCTCATTTCTGTGTTTCTTTATAATGGAGCATACTCTTAAGGGTGATCCATAAATAAACCTGTTGAGCCCTTATTTAAACAAACCTGGGGAAAAGCGATGATCAGGGCTGTGCAGCACTTGTGCGAAAAGGCTGCATGTCAGCCTGAGACTTCTCACAACAGACTGAGAAAAGTAGGTCAGTTCCTCTGCCTTCTTCATCCTTGTATAGACCTTTACTTCCTGAATCCCTCTTTCTGACCACAGCTCTGGTCCTTTCCTCCTCAGTGCCTGTCCTTCATATAGATAGTTATGTATATTGCTCTGCCCCAGGAATGCCACAGAAAGCAGGAGAGAGCAGCAGTATAATATAATCAGCAGCAGCATATATAATAGCAGCAGTATATATAATCAAAGTACTGCTATTCCTGCTGGGTCAGAATCTGCTGCATACCACAGTAGAGGGGAAAGTTCTTCTTTTCCTCTTTACCCCAGGAATGTGGGTTATCTGTAAAGCCTGGAAGTCCTGCGCTCACTCATGGTTGTGTTTCTTTTCTGCATTTTGTTTTTGCCGGGTGTGGATAGAACATCTTGTGAGCTGTTTGTTGAAGCTGTTCCTTTTCACAGAAAATCTGTACAGTGCTCAGATACTCTGATAAAGAGGACTGTTGTTAGGGTTTTTGGCTTTTACAGAGCTCTGCTACAAAGCTGGAGGACAATGGACCATGAATAATAATTACAAAAATGCAAATCACTAAACAGAAACAAAAAAACCTCACCTCAAGAAACCACCCTTTCCCCTCTGCAAATCTGTAGCCTTGAAAATCAAAATGGAAACGGTGAAAGAAGGAAAAAATGTAAAAAAGCTGAAAGACCTAAGGGAAGAAGAGCTTGTATTTTGAAGAGAAATTGCTGCTCGAAGTAGTGGGATGCACTGGCTGTATGCTACCTAGTACGAATTTCTTTGAGAATATAACCATTTACATAATTTGTCCTGTAAATCTAACTTTGAAAAAGCAAGCTACTTCTGTTTATTAGGTAGTGCAGTTTTTCATCTGTAAAACTCAGCAACATTACTTGATGTGCCTGGTTTAAAAACAAGCAGCTATCAGTGTAACAACTTGTTCTCAAATTTATTTTGGTGGTTTCCCATTGTGAACAACCTGCAGACATACAAACATTACAAGGTAATAGAGTCTTAGTCCTGAATTTGCTTATGATGGAACCAACATCTTATATGTGTTATTTGCAGTCATGGATTTCTGTGATACGTTTCTCTTTTTTTGTTTGTTTTTCTCCACAGATCATTTCTCCTCAGTTTGCTGCCTACAATTCTGATCATTGGTTCCTTGCTGTACACATTAAGAAGAGGTCCTGCAGGCTTAGGTCGGGCAGGGCGTGGAATGGGCGGACTCTTCAGTGTTGGTGAAACTACAGCCAAAGTCCTTAAGGATGAAATAGATGTGAAATTCAAAGATGTAGCTGGCTGTGAGGAGGCCAAATTAGAGATAATGGAGTTTGTTAACTTCCTGAAAAATCCCAAACAATATGAAGATCTGGGAGCAAAAATTCCAAAGGTAAGGGAATTATGACTTAGACTATATTCTTCTAGTAGTCCTCAGTATTCTAAACTGTACTAGGATTATTTACATATGCAATGCTTTCCAACTTCTGTCTTCTTCCAATCAGAAAAAAGATAAGTAAGTGTTAAGTGCCAGCAGTGTAGCTGTGGTGCCAGCAGACTTGCCTTGTGGAGTACATTATCTGTTCATATGCAACAGAAATTATATACATACAGATATAGCATCAATCTTGCAATTAGTTATTCCTGAATGGCCTTTTGGCTGTGCTGGCAGGGGAGTCCACCTGATGACCACATACCTTTCTTTTTTAATGTGTCAGTCAAAGACAACACTGTTCCTGTAATTCTAAGACAGCATGGTAGTGTTGTATCTGATTTGTTTTTCCTTTTGCTCATTTAAAGGAGGGATTCATCTTCAGTGATTTCCTTGCATGATTTTGATTGTGGTGAAAGAAAAGCCAGCAGACTCAATATCATCACATGTCATTTCTGTTATATAGGCTTCATATTTTGTTTTCTTCATGAGGAAAATACACCTCTTTCTTTTGCAGGGGGCAATTCTGACAGGTCCTCCAGGTACTGGGAAAACACTTCTAGCTAAAGCTACAGCTGGAGAAGCCAATGTGCCATTTATCACCGTCAATGGCTCGGAGTTCTTAGAGATGTTTGTTGGTGTGGGTCCAGCACGAGTAAGTCTTGGGCCTTTCTCTTTTCTTTCAGTATTGGCTGTTGAAAGGACCCTGTCAGGTTTGGGAGACAAGTAGTTTGATTACAGCTGAAGTTATTTCTTCTATGCAGATTTCTTACGAGTGATGCCAGATGCATGTCTAAACACAAAAATCATCAATGTACCTTCAATGGAAATTACTAAGGCAGTTCACTATCTGGTTTCAGGCCATTAAGGATGTGCCTCTTTTCAGGTGCTGGAGAACACAGAACAGCACTCTTTAAGCTCTGATCTGTAGTAAATTTACTAGCTGGATCAGGAATCTGTAGCTCATTTGACTACTGCTATGGGAATGCCTCTTCCTGCTCTAAATCCTGTTTCTTTGAAGAACTTTTTTCTCTGTAGTTTCAAACTCTTAGCTGTAAAGAGTTGTCTAGGACACACAGATAAGCTTCTGATTGAAGGATGAGTCCAGTGACTGATTTCTGGAGATCAGATGTTTTAAATAACTAAATATATGTATAATTTTCTTTTGTGCTTTTCTGCCTTAACAGTCTTAAGACAGCACATTAAAAACATGTGACGTGGTATAAATAAGTTATTAATGGCATTTTAGGGTAATTAAAATTTGTGAAAGTATTAGGTATCCTAAAATAGTAGTGATACTCAGACTTCTGTTGTCAGTAAATACCTGATATGCCCCAAAGCAAAGAGGCTTAACTTTTCTGTACTGGTCTATGAAAGTACTTTTACTATCCAGTGAAATCTGTTGACACAGCTTTGGCTGGGAATTGAGGTTTCAACACAGCTGGTAATTTCTGATGCCTATAGAAAACAACATGAGAGAGTGTTTTACATTCAGTTCCTATTAATTTATTAAATAAGGCAAATGTTTGTGATGCTAAATTGATCATTTGTAAATTGGAATGTGCTAGAATTAAAACTGCTTACACGGCCTTGGTTTCTTTGGTGATTTTTTTACTGTATATGCATATGGAAACCTTCAGTTTCTGTAATGTATATACACTAAAAATAGTTGTATGATTCTGGATTTCTGCTTATTCCAGTGAAAAGATAGTTCACTTTAAGCATCTGACACTTGTTTATCTTGTTCCTTCATTGTACTTTTGTCAAAAACTCTGGGTGACTCCCTGTAGTGTGGACACTGTAGTACAGCCTACTGTCCAAAATTTGCATCTCTTCATGTCTGCTGTACATTTTTTGTCATCAGAGAAGCCTTCTGTAATTGCATCATTAATGTAAAGCTCCGAGCTGCATCTCATTCTCATTCGGGTCTAAATTCTTCCATTAATTTTTCATTTCCTGTTTGCTCCAGTTGGACTCCTCAGTTGTAGATCTGTTAACTGACTGAACTGGTTTTAATGAGGTCCTTCTGATACATTTGCAAGCAGAGCAACATTGCAATGTTGCATCTAAAATTCAAGTCAGATTGTGCTGCAACTGCTACAGTAGTTAGACAACTTGTTTAAAATATGAAAGGCTAAAAAAAATTTCAGCTATCTACTCATGTCCTGGATTTTTTTCCAGACTTCTAGAAGTTAATTTAATTCCAAATGGATATTTGGAGGGGAATTAAGTAGCTTATCTTTGCCTTGAGGGCTGGCTGAGGGCTTTGGAATGCTTGTTCAGAGCCATACCCAGTTATAGGGATACTGTTAATGATGTGCCTCTTGCCCCCACCCCCCAACTCAAAAGAGTCACAAACCAGTCTGATACATTCTCTGCTCTTTTGTTAAGGTTAGAGACTTATTTGCTCTGGCTCGTAAAAATGCCCCCTGCATTCTCTTCATTGATGAAATAGATGCAGTAGGGAGGAAGAGAGGAAGGGGCAACTTTGGAGGACAAAGTGAGCAAGAGAACACACTCAATCAGCTCCTAGTAGAAATGGATGGTGAGTATTTAGTGTCTAATACAATGTCATAATAGCAAGGATATTAGAAAGAGCTAATACGTTTGTTCAGACCTGCTAACCAAGATTTGGATTCTAGCTTAAATTCAAATTGTCTGTTTCCTTGTTTCCTAAAATAAAGCATGGTGACTCACTTTGCTGCAGCCTGATGTTTTACTAAAATTCATTTAGAGGAAAAGAACCCTCATCCTGTATCTCCTCTTTGTCATAGTTGAATAGGCAAAAAAAAAAATTCCCAATGAGACCAGTCTGTTAAAAAATACAGCTAGCCATTCTAGTTCTGCCATTTCCTGAGCAGTCAATCTATTATTGTATTTTGAAGATAAAGCAGGATTTGATATAGTACTTCATAAAGCAGAGCCCAAGGCCATTTTCTTGCTTGTTATGAAAAACTGGACAATGCAGCAATAAATAGAAATATTTTCAACTTTAAGAACATTTGTTTAAACTGTCGGTGCTTACATGACCCTGTAAAGTGGACAGTCTTTTTATCTCTGTTTCTGGGTTTTTTTCACAGAAAATTATATTTACACAGTTTTTCTCTTTATCACTTTTCTTTACCAGGATTTAATACAACCACAAATGTAGTCATTTTAGCAGGTACTAACAGGCCAGATATTTTAGACCCTGCTCTGATGAGACCAGGACGCTTTGACAGGCAGATTTACATTGGTAAGTTTGCCTGTATCATCTTGTGTTGGTAGAACACTGCTGAAGTCACTGCAACTATTTATACATGTAGCTTCCCTACCCACTCAATTGGAATATATGTGTGTGTGAAAAGTAAAACCATATGTCTTCTATTTTAAAGGACCCCCAGATATAAAAGGAAGAGCATCCATTTTCAAAGTGCACCTCAGACCTCTGAAATTAGACACTGTCTTAAATAAAGATAATCTAGCAAGAAAGCTTGCATCACTAACACCTGGGTTTTCTGGTAAGTGACTCCTAATGCCACTATTATTCTCCATTTACTATTTAAGCTGTAGATATTTGATTTCCTTACTAATTCTGGTTTTCTTGCACCTGATCTTCTGGATGGCATTTCATTTCATTGTATTTACTGGCACAGCCTGAAATTCTCTTTGCCTGTTTAAGCAAGTGGAGATTTCTGAGGGTCTCACGTTTTGTCTGCTTCAGTCAGGATGACATGAAAAGGGAGTTTCTTCTGTCTGCGGTACAACCAGTTCAGAGGTTTCTGGCTGTTACCACTTGTGTGTGTGTTCTTCCTACATTTGTCCTTTTGTTTGTTGCATTCTTGAACACTTCTGGAGAAGACCTTGGTTTTGTGGAGTGTGTGCCATATTCTGTAGGGTAATTTATGTTTCTGGATGTAAAAACCAAAAAACAGTGCCAAACTCAACTACCGGTCAATACAGATTTTAAATGGATTTGATTATAAGCCAGTAATGAGAGTTCTCACATCTGTTCAACGCTTGTGAATTGGTCACTGATTTTTGGTCTATATAAAACTCATTTTCTGAGATTTGACTGTCAAGGTTTCTGGCAGCTACAGTGATGATGTTTAAAATAAATTATCTCAATAGCAGCACTGCAGGTAGTTTTAACAAAAAGTGGATGACTTGAAATCAGTAATGGGAAAGGATATCTTCTAAAGATATGCCAATATCTGAGCTATACAGAATTCACATGTAGGAAATGCATGCAGCTAAATATATAATAGTTTAAGTATAATCTGTTGCAGACAGAAAAGGAAGGTGGGATGTATCAAACAAGTACTTCACTGGTAATAAACTTTATTTGCTGGCTGTGTACCAGTGAGAAAATTCCTAAAGCCTATAACTATAATACATGTATTTAAATATATCTTAAATAATTAAGCTATTTCAGAGCACATTGCCTTTAATTTTCAAGCTCAGGGAGAGTTTATAGCAAACCAGTTATAGATTAGGTGGTCTTCATGCTAAACTTGGAGAAAAGTGTTGAAAAAGATCAGTAATTCTTGCCTTCTCTGCTTTTAGGTGCTGATATTGCTAATGTTTGTAATGAAGCTGCTTTAATTGCTGCAAGGCATCTCTCAGATGCTATAAACCAAAAGCATTTTGAGCAAGCAATTGAAAGAGTTATTGGAGGTAGGTGAATTGCATTCAATTGTTTCTCAAAAACTGTAATAGGCAACTTCCTTTTTTATATGAATAGGAAGCCGTGCTTTTGTATCTTTGTCCTGCTCCTCAAGGTTGGTTTTTTCTCTCCTAAACACACCTCAGATTTAGAAGAAATCCCCTGTCTATATTGCTGACTTCTGTAATAGAGGAAGGGGTATAAAGAGAAATTTCATCAGGACACTTACCTAATTTCTTCTAAACAACAGGAGGAAAAACTTTGGATTTAGGGATGCTTTTAATTGCTTTTAAGTTCTAGCTGTTGCTAGCCTGAAATGGTCTAGAAAATATTTTTAAAGTGCAAATGTTTTATTTAAATATTTTAATATTCTTTAGAACTTACTTTGAAACTAGGAAGTCTAAGGAAGGACATGGTTACAGTGTAACCTGGAAGATGCAAATTTCTAAAACCTGCAGGTTTGGGAGAGATCTTTAAACTTTTTCAATAGATCATATGCAGGGCCTCTAAGTGTTGCTCACTGTATTTCCAAATGAGGTAAAGGATTTCAGAGGAGAAAGTTGTGTCTGAAAGTATTAATCAAATTTATTTTACGAAGGTTTGGAAAAGAAAACTCAAGTACTCCAGCCAGAGGAGAAAAAGACAGTAGCATATCACGAGGCAGGGCATGCAGTTGCAGGGTGGTTTTTGGAACATGCTGACCCACTGTTAAAGGTAAGAGGGCTGATTTAAACTTGTGATTTTAACAGTAGCATGGACAACATCTTTTTCTTTGTGTTTCCCCCCCACTAATGTTAAGAAAATATTAAAAGATATAACTTTTTAAAAAGCAATGTAAGTGTGTCAATTTTGGAGTATATTTTGTTTAAATTCTTGTAACTTTAACTGTTTTCTAACTTAGCTGTTACATAGTTTGTAGTATAAATGGCCTTTAAAAGTGAGAGGCCTCTTCTGCCCATGAGTCTGCCTGCCTTGATGGCTGCGTTTTCTCTGAGGCTTTCTGTACTGATCAGTGGTTTATAAGTTACTCTTACCAGGTTACACATGTATGCTTCAGAAATACAGAAGGCTAAATTTTAGTTTTAATTTGCTTTCTTTTGGTTCCACAGCATGACAAGTTTATAGTTTAACGTAGAGGAAAAAGCACCCCAATCTCCCAAACTTGCTTTAACATTCATAGTTTTGCATAGATGTGTTTTTAATCTCATCTCAGGCTTAAAAATAATCTTGTACAATTTAGTGCTGGAAGAAAGGCCATTAGTAAATATGGAAATTTCTTAAACTGTTCAGAATGCCAAAGATGGAAAAATGCTATGTCTGTTACAGAGTATGTAATGCCCAATACATTACATTCAAGGAATTGTGGATTTTAATTAAAATGGTGTTTCTAAAATATCATACAGTTTTTAGATAAGATATGACAATGGTCTTACCTTTCTTTTCCAGATATTCTAGTAGTTGTTATCCCAGTTTAGAGCTAGCTAGGGCTTTTAAGGATAAAACACAACGGGGGCAAAACTGTAAACAGAAATAATGTCTGAATTAAACCTCAAGGGTGAGTGTGGTGTAGGTTGTGGCATTAAAAAGTAAGTCAAACTGAAGAATGGTTTATGGTTTTTAACACTGTTTAAGTTGTAGCACTGTTAATTTTGTTTGTAGGTATCTATTATTCCACGTGGTAAAGGCCTGGGTTACGCTCAGTATTTGCCCAAAGAACAGTATCTTTATACCAAAGAGCAGCTACTGGACAGAATGTGCATGACTCTGGGAGGACGTGTGTCTGAGCAAATCTTCTTTGGAAGAATTACAACTGGTGCCCAAGATGACTTGAAGAAGGTGACCCAGAGTGCATATGCTCAGGTATGGGCTTCAGTGAGACTTCTTCTTTTGCTTTACTGTTTTCTTTATCTCTGACCTAAGAAATACTTTGATGTGATGCAGTTTCATCAAGTGCATCCTTCAAAAGCCTTGTTTCAGAAAACACTGAATGAATCAACATCATGGTGTTGTTCAGAGATGCTGATGACTCAAACACTTTATTTTGCAGTCTCACAACAGCAGTCCATGCAGTAGGCTTCAATTACTGCCCTACATCTGCCCATAGGAACGTACATGCTGCAGTTGGATCCAGTTGGATCCAATTACATGTGGGAATTGTTATACTTGTTTTGAAATTTAATTTAGTGCTCAGATTGGGTCATATTATCCTACATTTACAATTGCCCAGTGTGAAGATTCAGTTTGGATTCACACTTGAAATCCACACAACCCCATATGAAAGCACCATTTGATGTCAGTTAAGGCTATGGGAATTAAGACATCAGTTTGTGTTTGTATCATATTAACTAATGTAGATGAGTATTTTAAAATCTTATCAATGCAGTGACTCACCTAAGTGTAGCTGTGGCTACACACAGGTGTGTTACTACATTTCCTGCATCAGCACAAAAGGTGTCATCTCAGAAGACACTCATGAGGAGCCAGAGACATTTTGGGGTACACTTATCTTCCCCTGCCCACCTATCCCCAAACCCCACCTACTTCCTGGTCCCAGGCATGCTTCTTGTTGCCTCAGTTCTGGAAGTTAATGTGTAATGATGACCTGTTAATTCTTTGAGATCTTCAGTGACTCTTCAATTTTAAATTTAAAAAATAACTCTACTTGTAGATTTTTATAAATGTTAACCAAAAAAAAAAGCACCAGTGTTTTCTTAAGAAAGCAGGTTAAGATGCTTGGTTCTAATGATGAGATCTCTTTGATCTGAGTATTTGTTGTCATACCTATGTGGATCTTGCTAGACTGAGAAGTGCTGGTTTAGTAACTGTCAAATTGATAGTAGCCATGGAGTGAATAAATAAATAGCAGTTTGAACGTGCTTCTGCCTCTGCTGGAGCAAAACGCAACTTAAAACATCCGCATTTGGCAACTAGACAAGTCAGTATTCATACTGAGTCAAGCAAGATAAGAATTGTTTTCACATTTGTAGAGGAGTGTCTTGGGACGAGAAATAACATGATTCTTGGATTTGATAGGAAAAAACCTTCAAGACCCTCTACTTTAGTACTTAAGTCAGATTATCTTTATGGATTAGTAGAATATGCTAAACATTAGAAATATTTTGAATTGGTGAAACCCTTCTCCTTTACCAGAAATAGAAGGGTTTTCTGCTTAAGGAGGGCTGAAGTGTTTTTTGTGTAATATCTTAAAATTTAAACAGCAAAGCACTATTTACACTGCTAGTAACCACTCCAAAATGGTGTTATTTGTGTCCTTCACTTTAATCAGTAAAAAGAAATAAGTGAAAGTCAACACATGTGTGTTAACTTCAGTAGACTTGAGTTTGCAGGGAAGGGTTGATGTTACAGGAAAAGATTAGGTTGTAGCAAAATGACTTCTTTCCTTTTTGGTGGCCATATTTTACATCAACATACTCTAAAATCTTGCCGTCTCTCCTTTGTTTGTTTGATTTTTTTTTCCTTCAGATTGTTCAGTTTGGTATGAATGAAAAAGTGGGGCAGATTTCCTTTGATCTCCCTCGTCAAGGAGACATGGTGTTAGAGAAGCCTTACAGCGAGGCAACTGCCAGGTTGATAGACGAAGAAGTGCGGTCGCTAATTAACATTGCCTATGAAAGGACATTAAATCTGCTGACGGAGAAGAAAGCAGAAGTGGAGAAGGTGAGCATTACAGTAGTCTTAGCCACTCAGTTCCAGCTGGTACCTCAAAATCTAAATTGAACTGAATTAGATTTAAAATAGTTACAGTACAAGTATGTGGGGACATTTGCTCAAAGCCCATTTTATGTAATCTTGAGAATGTGTCACAAGACTTAACAGAAACCTCCTTTTGTGTTGGAACACCTCTTAGCATCTCAAGAGCATGATTTAGTATCCCTTCCTGTTTATGTGGTCAATATTAATTTGGAAAGTTGGAGGAAGAAAGAGTCTGCCTACTAACAAAGGGTTTAGTAAATGTGATAAGCGAACTTGAAAACCCAAAGATGAAATACCAGGATCTCAGTTTTTTGGGCTAAAAGAAGCTCTTGTAAGCAGCAAAGTTCATGGGGCTTCTTTTCTCTGAATTCCTTGGGGCTTCTTTTCTCTAAATTCCTTTTGAGTGTTAATAAAAATCTTTGTCTTCTTCCATTCCTGTCCCTTGGCTGCTTGTGATCTGCTTCACTGCAGCTATGATTCAGCTTGTGCATATTCTTTTTCTTCATGCCACAAAACCTGATAAAGCAAGAGGATCACTTTCTAGCGTAGGCATCCAGTAGGCTTACTGACAAGGAGACAAGTTTGTGTGGGCCCCATAAATCCTGTTGTAGCAGGTCAGCATCCTAGAAGAGATCACTGAATGTTGTTTGTGCTGCACAATGAGCTCACTGAGCCAAGGCTGCAAACTACCCTGGTGCAGTGTTCACACATTGGTATTTTATGGTGCTCTTGAGCTTGTAACACAACAGCAGCCTGACTGAGCCACCCCCACTGACTGGAAGGGGATGCTTGTTTTCATGTGTCGCTTGATGTCTTACATCAGGAGCCTTTTGGCAGAGGCAGAAAGCTGCTGTTCTGTAGCAACAATAAAAGCAACAGTGACCCACAATAAGGGTACTTTGCTTAATCTTAAAAGCAGGATTAAAAATAAAATTGTATTTGTGCTCCCTAAATGCTCGAGGGGGAGAAAAATCTTAGATCCAGTGAACTCTGAACAATCTGTTTTTCATATCAAAATAAACAATGCTAAATTAACTGCCTCAACAAACTCTTCCAAGCAGGACAGCCATCTTAGGTATTTGGTATGTGTGACATAACTTGTGCCATTCCAGGTTGCCCTGCGGCTACTGGAGAAGGAAGTGCTCGATAAAAGCGATATGCTGGACCTGCTTGGCCCAAGACCATTTGCAGAAAAGTCTACTTACGAAGAATTTGTGGAAGGTACAGGAAGTTTGGATGAGGATACTTCACTACCAGAAGGCCTTAAAGACTGGAACAAAGAGCGTGAAAAAGAAAAAGAGGAGACAACAGACGAACAGGTTGCCAGGCAGATCAGAGGAGGGATGCCATTTTAACTGTGAAGTATGTGCCCAAGGTGGCTTGCACTCTGGAAGAGAAACAAACTTACCTAGTTTGTATTTCAAAACAAAAAATATTTATTCAACCAAACTGTATTAGGGATGGAGTGATCTCTTGGGATAAGATAAGGATTTTCTGCTTCCGATGTACGTGTGTGAGATCATCAGTTCACTGGTAAAAAGTGATCATCTCGTGTTTGCCAGCTGGAGAAGCATACAAGGAGTTTGAGCTGCAGTGGAACACCATACTGAGCCTCTCAAGCATAAAAACAGTTCAGATTCATGCACAGACTTTGTGGCACTGGTCTTTTTTTTTTCCCCTCTTTTTTTTTCAGAAGCCTGTAAGCTTACAAAAATCAAAAGGTTTTTTGATTACTTATCTAAACTATACCTGTATGTGACCTGTTTCCAAAAAGAAAAAGAATCATACAAAATGCATTGTCAAATGTGCAAGTCTGGTTGTACAAAGTACTAGCTTTGCAAAACTGTCAGCTCTTTCATCTGACACTTTGCCCTTCACCTCATTTTGATTTTAGAGTTTGTCTACAGAGAACTGCCATGTAAGTTGACAGTGGAACTGGACACTTGCTTAAATATCTAAAATGTACTCATGGTTCAGTGTCTTAAAATAAGCTGAAACTGTTTGGCTCCTGCAGTTTTTTACAGAGTTCTGTAAAATATTGAACATATGAATGTGTTGTGTAAATACAGTTTGAGTCAATAAAAACAGTACTTTTCTGAACAAAGCTTGCCTTTTCCTTTTTTTTTTTTTTCCTGATTTTGGGGTTTAGAATTCAGAGCAATACAAAACTCTGTTATAATAGGGTAACAGGGTTGTGCTCATAAATATGAAAAGCAGCAACCACAACCAAAAGTGATAAATCAGACTGTCAGAGTTTCATACTCATTTGCTTAACCTGAAGCTATGGGGTTTTTCCCCTGCTTAGTTGAATACAGTTCTCTTAGTAATCTGCTTCTTGTTGTTTGCATTCATGGTAAGCATTTATTAGTTGGAGAATTCAGCTGTCCAAAAATGAATGGCCTGTATCCCTGTCCCAGCAGAAGACAGGAAAGCTTGGTTGGAGGGTGGAGTGGTGGTTAATGGAGGGAAGAAAAATGAACCCATCTTCTCTGCTGGACCACAAATCCTTTAAGGGTGATGAGTCAGAGGGCAGGTTAAAAGGATAACTAGTGACTGATTCCATCTGGATGTTGCAACATACTGGAAACCAGTAGGATGACAAAGGGAAAAGTTTATCTGAAAGTTTAGACCCTTGGTTGTAAAGGTATTTGAGTTAAATTATTTATGGAATTTATTCTTTTGGATTTTTTCTTCATGATAGAACTTTTTCCATCTGTGATGTTACCTGTCTTCACAGTGAAGAGGATTGAGGGAAACAGAGCAAATACAGCTATTTTGGCCATATTTACTGGCCATTTTTAGTTGTTAAACACTTCTATTTATCCCTATTGCATTTGTTGAAGAATTGAATGATAAACAGGAAAGTAGCCTGAAAAAACTAAACTTCATTTCCTTAATGGAGTCAAAGTTTGGAATGATTTACTGCAATAGCAAAACTCTTCTATAAAACTCAGATCTTGCACCATGATAAAGCAGTGACTGGTATCTGTGCTTATGCTCTAGTGTTGTATCTTACATGTATCTGTATTAATGCCTTGTTTGTTCTTTTCTCATCCTCTAGTTTAGCTGAACACTTGTCTGGGATTTTCAGTTTGTAGCCACTGCTGAGGACTAGCTGTGCTTATACAGTGAAGGTCAGAGTTCTGCATTTCTTCATTCCTTGCTAAATAAAACCAACAGAAAACTCAGCAACCACCCAACCTCCAAACTCTTAACCCAGCTCTTCACAATGGCACTACCAGACTCTGAAAGAATCATCTCTGGGAGATGATTTCTCTTACTCCCTGTTTGTGTCTACTGGTAAATTTTGCTCTTGTTCAGTTGCAGCATGCAATTAATACGTGTATGAAAATGGCCTTACCTCTCCTTTACCTTTGCTTCTGTTTTAGAGCATTAACTTGCTTGCTTAGCCTTACATGAGCATGTCTTAATATTTTGTGCCAAAAATGGCAGAATTCGACAGTGTTGGGATTTGGGAATCAAAGATGTGAAAAAATAACCAAAAAAAGCTGTTTACTCAATCTGCTTCTTTGAAGAGGATTGCTAGCCTCCTTCAGCTCCCAAACTTAGGATGTCAGGTGGTTGAAGGTAAACCAAGAAAATCAAGTTTAGTCTGTGCCGTGGCTGCCAATAATGCTGGATTAATTTCTGTTGCAAACACACTGAGCAGTGTTCAGCTACCAGGGGCTTGTGCAGCACCAAGGGAACTGCTGAGTTCTCTGCTGCTTCCAAAGCCAGGAGAAGGAGCAGGTCCAGACCCTCTTTCCTAGCCTGGCTCTGTTCTCAAAAGGTGACCACATTTTCTTTCTTAAGGGATACAAGTGCAAGAGAAGGAACGGAGAGTGTAATCTGAGCAGTAATTGTGGGATAGAGAAAGCAAGAGCCTGAGGTGGTTTGGGTAAGGCAGCATGTGCAAGGACTCTCCTGACTGTGGACTGAGGGTCTGCCCCATTCCTTGCCGGCTTTGACCAGAGAGGCTTTGCAACGGGGCTGACCTATGGAGTTAGATTCCAATTTCTGTCCTGGTGCCACACCCTCTTCCCAGGCAGCACCTCACCCACTCCCAGTTTCTAAGTAGTATCAGTGGTGTAGGCTGCCCTACTTTCTCTCCAGCCCAGCAGTGATTTGTGTTTGTGTCTGAACAGGAGGAGCTGCACTTGTAGGACTCCTGGGGTCTGGTCTGGCTTGTCCTGGCAGCCTGCTGCTAAATACTACTCTGTGGCCAGATGCAAAGCAGTTAAAAAAGAGAAAAAGATAGGCCAAGCACAGAAATAAAAGGTGCTAGAGACTAGGCAGAAAAACTAGAGGGGAAACGAAAAACTCACAGGTGTGGAATTTGAGAAGAAGAGTAACAAAGCCAGGTGGGACTCACCATGGAGATGGCAAAATAAGAGAGAAGCTTCCAAGAAAAAGGCAGGAAGCTATTTAAAAGGAAGTGCAACTGAAGGGATTGCTCACTAAACTTGGTACTAGAACAGTTTTCAGTTGTATCTCAGGAAGGGAAGATGATTAGAGTTGGTTGACTGAAGAGAAACAGGACATGTTTGTGGTTCCCGTGGCTCTGTTACTGCTAACGCACAAACTGGTCCTCTGATGATCCTCCTACTACAGGCTCCTGGGTTTATTAGGGTGGAAGGGATTTTTTTCCCCTAGGATCAGATGGAAGAGCTGTCTTTTTTCTAAAGAGAACATTAGTTTGCCTCCTCCACCTCCACACATTCTAGAAATTCACATCAAACAGTTGCAAGTAAACACATGTGCAAGAATGGGTGAGTCAGAGCAGGATCATTGTGAGGTCTGAATTCCACAGCCTCAGAGTCTACATTCTGCATTTTGAGTCAAGTGTATGAAATGCAATAAGGAACGGGCTGCTTCACTAAGTTAATAACTCCAATATTTAGCAATGTCAAGATTTCTAGCATTTTTAAATGGTTTTTTTTTTTCACAATACCAGAATTTATAACTTGGACCTAGTTATGAAATCTGTGTTACAATAAAATGCAGTTTCACACACAATAAGATGGTTAATTCTATTTCATTCAGCAGAAACTATGCTAGTGCTTTAGTTGGAGAGCCTGTACCACAGCTGTGTGATGGCAGGCTCTGAGCCTGTAAGGCACCCTCCTTCCTTTCAAAGCAAATAGTCAACTGTTTACAAAGAATCAACTTCACTTTGAAGTTTAATGGCTTTACTTCCAATAGCTTTTGCTTTGTATTGTCCTGCACAGTAATTTCTCTTCAATATATATTGTGTTATAACTTTATCTCATGTAATAATTAATACATAGCCACATCTCACATTTATAAAATGTGTATTCAAGGTATTCTGTGGCTATTCATGAATCCTTCAGGCATCACTAGACATAGCAAAGAATGTGGCCCCTGTGAATTTGCTGACTCTTCTATGATCCTTCTAAAGACAATCAGCCAGGCCCTCCCAAGCTCTGCCTCTGTGCCAAAGCCAGTCTGGTTGGCATGTTCCAGCAACTGTCCCAACCTCTGAAGTCACTCTCTGTGAAAAACTTGTACTTGATTAGAGCTAGTTTAGTTCAATTTCTGTGTGGAATAGAACTGGGCAGACAGCTTCAGGTTATGATTAACAGTTGCCAGGTTTATATACTTCCTAAAGTACTGTCTTGTTCCCTGAATCCCAAAGTAGCAAAGCATCATCTTGTCAAGAGCAGCAGACATTTGGAAATTTCACTACGTTTGTTAAGTGCCTTTCTAAGTATTGAGCAACACTTTTGCTTGGAAAGTGTTTCTGAAAGCAAGAAGAAAAAGCAAGAGTTCTTGAAACATTTAAAGTTTGTGTTTCCAGAGGTTTTCTCCTTTGTTTGCTTGTTTTGTTGCCTAGGAACTGGCCTAAATAAGAAACTCCAAGTAGACAGAGTGTTCTCTGGTTGAGAGTCTCTAATGGAGAAGGGCTGTTTAATTGATATGAGCAGAAACATAAAGCATGCACAGAGAGCAAATGCCCAGCAGTCACTTTGTCAGCTGGCTTAGGCAGAGACCATTCTGGCTTGGCTTTAGTGGGGGCAGATAAACCTGTTGTTCATCTTTCATTTTGCTAACTGTTTTGTGGATAAATGCTCTTGTACTTTAACCTTTACCTGTCCAGTTGTTTTAACCTATCTTGGTAGCAAGATGCACAGCATCTGTAGGTGTGGTGAACTTACAAACCCAGGTATGTTTATATTATACCATATATAGTATAAATACCATAACACAGGTATGTTGGCACATAGCCTATGTGCCCTGTCCCACCTTGGTCTGTGGAATATCTGGATTTCAGCTACATGGGCTGGGTGAAATAGAGTTAGGAATAGCATCACCAGCTGGTGATAGCCAGGAAGACCAGTAAGATATTGGGGTGCCATTTAAAATCCCAGGGATTCGTGATGAACACATCACAAATGGAGGGATTTCATATCTGTGATTATCTGTGATTATTCACCAGCAGCAAGTGATGAAGTCACATCACACAAATCCAGCCTCTAGCCTGCAGCTCACTGGGTATTTATGTAGCATTGACTGCCCAGAACACTTCTGCTTGAGAGGGTACTGTTAATTTTTATTTTTAGAGGACTGGAATCAAATATCACTGTTAACAGTTACTGTACAGAATATCTAAAAACTTTTTCTTTTATTATGAATAAATTTTGTTTCTGGCAGTTCAGTATTGTACATTTGGTACAGAATACTTCAAACTCACAAGATATTTTTACTCATAATTGGATGAAAATAGTGCAGCTCTAATTTGTAGATTTTCGTGCCTGTTTTACATCTTCTCTTCTACAGCTTTAGGGATGACAACCCTAAAGAAAAAAGATCCCAAACTAGCAATCTCCAAGTTCAGACTCTTAGGCCAAAGCCTTAACTGAATGCCTTACATTTGTCACAGGAATAGAAACGGCCCAATTTCCAGAAATGCTGAATGTCTTCAGTGATCCAAACGGACCCTGAAGAGCCCTTCTAACATCTGAAATTCATGCTCCCTTTTTTTATTATTTTTAAAACGTAAGTATGGATTTACAAGCCTAATTATCAGATATCCAGATTTGAGAATTTGGCCTGGAAAAATCTCACACCTAATTTTTTTATTCATTGATCTCTTCTTCGTCGTCTTCAAACGCTTCCTCTCCATCATTTGCTGTTGCATCTTGGTATTGCTGATACTCTGAAACCAGGTCATTCATGTTGCTTTCCGCTTCTGTAAATTCCATTTCATCCATGCCCTCTCCTGTGAACCAGTGGAGGAAGGCCTTTCTCCTGAACATGGCGGAGAACTGCTCCGAGATCCTTTTGAAGAGCTCCTGGATAGCGGTGCTGTTGCCGATGAAGGTGGAGGCCATCTTGAGGCCGCGGGGAGGAATGTCGCACACCGCCACCTTGACGTTGTTGGGGATCCACTCCACGAAGTAGCTGCTGTTCTTGTTCTGGATGGCCAACATCTGCTCGTCCACCTCCTTCATGGACATGGGGCCGCGGAAGACGGTGGCCACCGTCAGGTAGCGGCCGTGCCGCGGGTCGCAGGCGGCCATCATGTTCTTGGCATCGAACATCTGCTGGGTGAGCTCTGGCACCGTGAGTGCGCGGTACTGCTGGCTGCCCCGCGCCGTCAAAGGAGCGAAGCCGGGCATGAAGAAGTGAAGGCGCGGGAAGGGGACCATGTTCACCGCCAGCTTCCGGAGGTCGGCGTTGAGCTGGCCTGGAAAGCGCAGGGATGTGGTCACCCCGCTCATGGTGGCGGACACCAAGTGGTTCAAATCACCGTACGTGGGGGTGGTGAGCTTCAGCGTGCGGAAGCAAATGTCGTACAGAGCTTCATTGTCGATGCAGTAGGTTTCATCCGTGTTCTCAACCAGCTGGTGGACCGAAAGCGTAGCGTTGTACGGCTCCACCACCGTGTCAGAAACCTTCGGAGAAGGCATGACACTGAAGGTATTCATGATCCTGTCCGGATACTCCTCTCGGATCTTGCTGATGAGTAGGGTTCCCATGCCAGACCCCGTCCCTCCTCCCAGGGAGTGAGTGAGCTGAAATCCTTGCAAGCAATCGCAGTGCTCACTCTCTTTTCTTACTACGTCAAGCACAGAGTCAACCAGCTCTGCCCCTTCTGTGTAGTGTCCTTTAGCCCAGTTGTTTCCTGCACCAGTTTGTCCTAAAATAAGATACAACAGGGAAAGAAAACGTACAGAATCATTGGCAAGGTGTGATATTTGCACGCTGAATGGACTCACATCTGTAACAAAAGCTGCTATAAATCTGTCAGGTAGATAACTGTGCTCTACAGTTTTGCCTACAAATACCACTGGAAGTATCATCATAAACCTTTTATATAGTCTCTGGCAGTTTTCATTAATGCCTTTGCATGGGGGTGTGGGTTGTTGGTTTTTTGTTTGTTTTGTTTTGTTTTTTACTTTCCATAAATGCAAAGATGGCCTTAACTCCTTGTTTTGAAAACTTTCACGCTCCCAATCCTGATGATTCCGTAAACACAAGATGACTATTCAATATTTAAATGCTTTCTGTCTGTAAGGACCATGATGGATGCAAAGCTAAATCACAAATACATATATCTCAATAAAAATGAGAGGTTCTTGGATTGTTCTTATGAGAGAAAGACAAAGCATTGTCATTCAAGAATAAAGCTGGGCTTCAAGATTCTATTTAACTTGTTATATCAAGAACTATAGCTTTTTAAATTCATGGTTACCTAGCCTGAATGAAAATAGTGATCAACAGAAGCTTCAGGGACATTATTTCAAAAACTTAGAAGTTAAGTGCCTTTTAGGTTTTACTGATTTCGTTACAAACTCACTATTCTTCAGGATATGCAAAAAGACTTGCAAAACTGAATTTCTGATATTTCAGGAAAGTGATGAGTCTTTTCTTTTCTTCCCCAGGCTTCCCTTCTTGTTTTATGTACCTCTCAGTTTATTAAGAGAAACAATGTGGATCATTTGCTATTGTCATTATTTTGTTATTGCTTAGATAACGAGGAGGATTAAATTGGGGAATCAGTTTTTTAGTACTCCTGTTCCTCACAGTGACGACTATAAACACACTGTGCCACTGAACTCACTTAGGGTACACCTGGGAGTAGTATTCAGACAGAGCAATAGTTTCAGAATTAAGTGTAGAGCTGGCAAATTCTGTGTGTTCATCAAGACCTTCCCCTCACTTCCTATTACCATGTCTCATTTCAATTCCCACTGCACCATGTTGGTGTCAAGCATAAGAACCGGGGAAACTTCTGGCTTGGGATGCTTCTGAAATCCTATGGACCCTTTTTCCACTGCATAAATGCTTGGTTTCCTCACGGTGTATTTGGTCAGTTAAGGCATTGTTCTGTATGTTGCTATATTTTTCTTTCTTTGAGCCTAGGGAGCTCAGTACTTCCTGTCCAGCTGGGCAAAGCACAAAGTAATATCCTTCCAGAATTAAATATGTTTGTAAGCACCTGCAGCCTGCTTGAGCAGATCCCCTACTACAGATAGGGCAGCACATCGGGATGCACAGAAACAAGCAGACACCACTCCAAAATGCAGCAGGCATTTATCTCTTAATGGAGGTGAATTCTGATTTTAGAACAACTACCAGCTACTCCTGTGGCAAAACTACACTCCATCTACTAGTCAGCCATGTGCCTAGGAACTCCAGTATTTTTACTGGAGATTTCCTGCCTCCACACCCAGTTATCTTATACTTCCAGTGCCACTGGCTCTACAGCACTGTAGACTATGACACAGAACATGTAAACATGCCCTGAAAGCTTCACAATTCTTATTCCATGACCATACAGTCTGGGGTGCCATGGCCCTAACAAGGCTGCTACAAAGATGGAAATCATGATCACAATCCTGTGAAAATCTACTGGATGCCCTTCACTTACCAGGTACCTGCCTACCTCTGAAAATCTAGGGCAAACACATAGAAGTGATCCAATTTCATCAGGACTAAACTGTCTAGGTGGAAAATGGGACTGTGCCCACAAAACTCAGGATCTGGAAAATCTTTTGCCAATCCTGGAAGCCCATCTCCAGCATTCTGCATCTGTCATTTGCCAGGATCTAAAGAAGCTTACATGAAGCAATCCCACAACTTATTTACATTCCTGACACCTCCAGACCCTTCTCTGACACCTCCAGACCCTTCTATCACTCTTTATTTCACCAGCATGCTGTAGGGCTATCACACATGTTCAGGTTGAGCTGCACATGCAGAGAAACCATTTGTCTAACAGCCAATTTATTTTTAATCCCTAAAATGGATCTTGTTTCCTACAATCTTCTTTCACTCCTCTACTCTCTTCACTGCTCAAAATATAAGATAAGCCTGGTAAAAGAGCTCACTAGCTTGCACATTAACACTTAGGAGCCTGGTGTGAACAGCCCTGCTGCAGAACTTGCCTTTGACTGCCAGACAGCTATTTTGTGGTTGCCCCCATCAGTCCCTACAAATAAAATTGGAGTGGTGTCTCTGCAGTAAATCTAGCAATGGTGTATACAAGAAAAGAATGAGAAATGCAAAAATGTGCAAGCGAAAACTGGTTAACAGGAGGAGACACAGCAGAGTTCACATCAGCTCGTGGTGGGCAACTGTGTGCTGTCAGAAGGCCAGCAAGATCATTCCTCCTGCAGTTCTTCCTCTTTTAAATCACTACCTTGTCAACACAGGCATTAAAGTATAAGGATTATGTTGTGTGCATCTCAAATCTTTTGCTGGTTTGACATAAAATTCCTGTATCAGGAGTGTGTGACCATGTATTGAATACACCTGCATGAAATCCTGACTGGTAGCCCATGCTTACTTGCTGTGGAGACGTGGGCACATGCAGGTTTATACAAGCAGAGGTGGAAAATATCCCCATCAGAATGAGCCCGTAGAGCCTGGGGTATGGGACTGCCAGCTTCTGCCACAAAATCCTTTGTGGCCCCAGGCCAGATTTTTAAAAGAGAAAACAAAATGCTTTGTTGGCTTTTGACACAGATGATTACTTCAGCGCTCAGCCATTCTACATTATTCAGCAGGTTGGGAGGACAGTGCCTGATGCTGGCAGAGGCCTCTGTCAGATACCAGTGGATCACATGCTGTTGGTTCATTGTTAACTTGGCAGGAAGGGAGTGCAGCAAACTGGACTATTGTTGAAGATATTCTGAATTGATTTTGCTCTGGTTTTACTGGTGGTGTGCCAAACTGTAAAGCTCCTGTTCAGGTATTTCCATAGGTCAGGTGAATTCACTTTCAGAGGACTTGTGTAGTTTGTGCAGGTGAAAGGGAATGAAAGGAAAAACCTGAATACAGAAACAGACTTCATAAAGCTGCCTATGTCTATGGCTTTTCTCCCTAAGCTTACTTCTACATGTTGCAACTTACAGCTCATTCCAAAGAGACCCTTAACACCATTGCCATGGAGTTTACAGGAGAACAATATGGACAGCATGAAAGTTTTAAGTCAAAGACTTAAAGGAACTCTGCATGGCTTTTTTACTCCCCTCTCCAACCCCAAAAACCCAGATAAAGTTTGTTTTATACCACCCAAACTATGTTTATCTTTCCTCTGTCTGTCCCTGGCAATGTTCCTTCCTTATGTTAACACAACATACCAAACTAAGTTCCAACCTAAGCTTGCCTTGTCAGGAGGAAATGTGGCTAGTGCAGACTCAGAAACCAAAAGGACATGAAAGTTCTCGTGGAAGCTTTCATTCAGACTTCTTGTTTCAGCAAGTTGCTCAGTTAACTTCCACATGCTGTTTCTCCTTTAGTGCAAAGGGACTGATAATACTTCTGAACTTCATGAGGATACTCTGAAAGGGTAATGTGCATTTTTAAGCTTAGATGGAAAGTACTACAGAAGTCCAAAGTTAAGAAGTAAAAGTAAGAACAGCCCTCTGCAAGAACACTGTGAAACCAGAACACCTCCACCTACTCTCAGACTGTTACTCATTATGCCAGAAAATAACCCAGTAACTGGCTACATATGTGTTTTCCATATTACTGCTGATCTTCTTACACTGTTACTATACTGCAAGGATCTGCTGAAAAAGTCTAATTACACAGCCTAAAGCCAATTCTGTACTCAAGCATTTAATGTGAATTTAAGTGAAGAGCAGTCTGGTTGGTTTGTGGTTGAGGTTTTCCCTCCCCCTCCATTTTCTGCAGAACCTCTGCATTTTGTTGTGAAGAACTGGCTTCAGGATTTCTCTGGAGTTATATGTGTGGAAAGCAAATGTACTTTATCTGAATACCATAGAAAACGTCCAGCAGTTTGCTAACCAAAGGAACGATCAACAGAAAAATAACTTTTTCAGTTAACAGGATGTTTTGACTGGCTCACAGATAATGGCAATTCCATTGACAGCTATTAGGATTTCTCAGTAGAATCACTTTGGAACAGGGTGATTGAATGCTTTTTGACCATTCACTTCATAATCAAGCAGCCATTGAAGAGCTCTGTTTTTTTTTAAAAAGAAACATCCACATACCAAAGATGAAATTATCGGGCCGAAAGAGCTGACCAAAAAGACCAGACCGCACACTATCCATGGTTCCCGGCTCCAAGTCCAGTAAGACTGCTCTTGGTACAAATTTGTGGGCTGCAACAAAAAATAAGCATGCCCTTAATGTTCAGAAATGAGCTAACACAGTTACAGCTTTTAATACACAAAACTATTATGTCTCATATTGTTAATCTAACATATAGTTCATACATATAGAAGCACTTCCTATGCAGAAAGTCATGGTGGTGAAAAGCTCACCTCCATAGGAATAAATCAATTCAGCCTGGAAAACAGACCTGACATAATTTGGGCTCTACAGATTTTACATTTTGTAAGCTATTTATTAGCAAAAGATATTAGGGAGATTCTGATTAGAAAAAGATGTTTACTCGTTCTTTTTAAGAAAGTAGGTAATCTTTTCTGTGAATATCAAGGGTGAGTGAAGTGGTTATGTAGAAGTTATCCTAACACATCTCCACAAACTTTTATTCTTGAAGGATTCTCCTCTACTGAAAGAGCTACTTCGTGTACATGGCAAACAGCAGTAGTCAGCACATCTACCACAAAGCATAAAATAAACAATCTGTGTCATGCTGAATTTGCTCTAGGAAACTCAGGTAAATAATATGAATCAACCTCAGCTGGACCAAGGATGAAACATTCACACTTGCAGGTTCATGTCCAGACTGAAGGACTCCACATACCCATTTTACACTGTTAACACAACAGCAGAGGACCCTGAGGACTTGGATGCCTTTTGGCACCTTATTAATGAAACAGTTCTCTATTACCTGTGACCCAACCCTCTCATTCATGAAAATTAAAGAGAGAGTACTACAAATGTGGGTTCATATAGCCAACAGTTTAATTTGGAATAATTGAAGAAAAGCATTTGGTGAAGCAATCACACATTGGAAGAGCAAATACCCACCATGATATTAAATAATAAACAAACCTTCACCCTCAGCCCCTTGTGCCATTTCTCTGTGTCTAGGGAATAGCACCCAGCCATCTTAATACTATGTAAGAAAGTAGACAATATTTTTCTGTTGAGCTGGGCACAGCTGGGGGGCTGGTGGCATGTGAGGAGTGTGACCAGATGTGCAATATGGCTTTATGGGCCCGTCGTCTTCTGATTCCTGCGCCCCTTCCCACGGAGTCCCCTGTCCCGCACTCCTCCCCGTCCCACACTTACAAGATGATTCATTATAGTAGACATTGATCCTTTCCAGCTGCAGCGCTGAGTCACCGACATAGCCTCCGGCTGGGTCAATGCCATGCTCATCACTTATCACTTCCCAAAACTAAGGGAGGAAAAGCGAGAAGTGGGTTGGGAACTTCCCTGCGGAGCACCGGGGGCCCTGCCCAGCGCCGGGGCCGGCGGGGGTGCGGCGGCAGCTGCCGGATTCCTGG
>VXBR01001562.1:206255-222392 GCA_013400215.1 Cisticola juncidis | reverse complement strand
AATGGCCTGAAGATGTGTCAGGGCAGTTTTACACTGGATATCATTCAGGAAAAGGTTCTTCACTCAGAGGGTGGTTGGGCACTGAACAGCTCCCCAAGATAGTGGTCACAGCACCAAGCCTGAGAGAGTTCCAGAAGCATTTGGAAAAGGCACATGGTGTGACTCTTGGGGGTGTCCTGTGCAGGGTCAGGAGTTGCACTCAATGGTCCTTGTGGTTCCCTTCCATTTCAGGATAGTCTATGACACTAGTCACACAATGGCAAGACCAAAACCATAAAAAAGATAAAATTATTAGAAGGTAAAATATTTCAGCATTAACCTGGAAATAAAACCAGCAGAAAATATACACATCTTAAATGAATACCTCAAGTGCAGCAATAGGACAGGAGGATGCCAGATACAAATCCTGAGCCAGATTAAAATCACCAGAAAACATTGCAAGATGTCCTGCTAAAAGGTTGTGGTCTTCTATTCCCTGTAGAAAGACATAATAGGTACAAAAGTAGTCCAAAAGAAAATAAATAATGTATAAATAACATAATCTAGTCAGAAAAATAAAGCAAATAGTAAAATAAAATATCCTTACATTTTACAATGATGTATATTGGATTCTACAAACCAGAAAAAGCCCTTATGTGCCACTACAGCTAACACTGCCTAAAATCAGCAATTTGCAGAAGTATAATTTTAAGGTACTATTTCACTTTTAGATGTAAAAATGCAATCTGGTTTTGTATTGGATTTTTTTTTAATAGCAGTCTTCAACATTTTCTTGAAAATAGCAAAAGGAAAAAAGAGCCTCCCAATGCCTGAGACATGAATATATCCTGCTGTTCTCAAGTAAATGCAAAAAGAAATACTGTGCAGTCCAGTAGAGACTTGCAACCACTTCAAGAGAACCAAGTGAACAGTCTGTAGTTTGGAACTTTATCCTCTATGTCCCTTGAAAGCAACTCAACTTCGGTTTGAACAAAAACAACCCCTTCCCCCTGCAAAAAAAAACCCCAAGAATTCAGCAATTCTTAAAAAGGAATTCAATTACTGTATTTCCTAGATAAGACTTTATATTTTACCTTTACTTGCTCTAGTGACATCACCATCCCAGCATTACCAGATGTTCTATAAACACGTATTGCAAAATCCACCTCCATGTGATGTACGCAAGCTTTGGCCAGCTCATTCCAACAAGACTGGTCATTCAGAAGTCTGCAAATCTCCCATGCTTCAGAAAACCTATAGAAGGTAAAACACATTTACAACTCTTTTTATTTTAGGTATTACTCATACTCAAAACTCCCTCTCAACATTTTTTCCCTCTGTTAGAAAATCATAAAAAACATTTACTTCTAAGCTGTGGAGATAGAAATATATCAGGAAGAAAGGAAAAATACATACTCATACCTTACAGTTCTATTTCTCCTGTTTCTACCATACTTTTTCAGGAAATCATCTGCTTTCCCTACTCTGGCATTCTTTCCATTATACAGATTTTGCATTTCTTCATTACAGTGGGAGGAGAGTACAAACAGGAGCAGTTTCGGAGGAGCCACTGTCACAAAACCCTGAATAAGTCTTGAAAAAAATTACTTTAGGCATTAACTCAATAGTGAAAAAAACCCACACCACCACTGGGTCATTTACTTTGCTTGGTCTGTCTGGAGAGCTATGTGAACTTATGGATCAATCTGATTTATTCAGCAGGACACTTTAAACCCAGCAGGATATGCTATATTGAACTATAAGCACAGAAGAAAACAATTTACACAGTATAATTAAAATACAGATGTACCTTTTCAACATTAGAGTCTGAGTAAGCATTTGTCTCAGCATATCAGGTCCAAAGTCCTTCAAATTGCCAAGGAAACTATGAGTACTTAAATAGATATTGTTTGTTTTCCCACTCTGAGTCTGACAAGTTAATTCTCCATTATACAACAACAAAGGTTTATAGGAATATGGGACTTCTGTGCCTCCTGCCAAAATAATCCTTGATCCTAGATTCAAAGATCAGGAAGAAAAAATAGATGTCTTGTAAAAATCCATACATGGTAAAAAGTATAGCAAGCAGCTGAAAACATGTATATTTGCAGGGCATTATTTCAGGGTCTGTAATTCTGGCAGTCAGCAGCAACTGCACAAGCACACATCTTTCAGTAAACATACAGAATGTAAAGCTTCTAAACCAGTAAGGTCCTTTTCCAAATAGTTGTAGGTAAATTTAAATGTTTCCCTCTTGCAAATATAGAAATGGCTATGTTCACAACTTTAACACTTTCAGCGAATACAAGTTTTGTGACCCTGATGCAAGTTTTGTCAACCTGATCCTGAGATATTTCTCATGAATGCATCAAAATACAACTGAAGCGCATGTAACTTTCAGATGAAATACAGCTTATGGAGTTGAGACCAAAATGCCTTGAAGCCTTACAGAGAAACCTGCAAAGTAACTAGTTTACTTTTCATGAGTTGCACTTCAAATCTTCTGTAGTACTATTTATTTCTATATGTATTTTATTTAAGACAAATGAAGAGTCAGAACATGTTTTACTTTATTAACTAAAATAGTGTAATCTTTAAGAAAACCCTTTTTAAAGAGTTTATGGTACCTTGAATGGTATCCTTATGAAAAACGTAAGTGTATACTTTATCATCATCAAAAGCAACAAAAACGCCTTTATCCATTGGCCAGTTTTCCCACAGGATTCCTTTAATGGTTGGTGAGAAGTCTGGAATCTCATATACTCTATCATTTACCTACATATAATGCAAAAGTAAAATTACTACCAAGTGACTAAAGCATGAAACAAAATATGCATCACAGGCGTGATTAAAAATTTTAAAAGTAACATAAGTAGCGCAGAAATATGAAAACAGTTTTAAGAAAAATGCTTATAAGCAGTGATTCTAAATAACACAACAATTTAAATTTGAAATAGAGAAAATACATATTATATCGATGATATTTACTATTCTTAAAAATAAGGTAAGGAGAGGGGGAGTGAAACTGGCTAAATTATCTGTATTTAAATACACAAAAACATACATTTTTGAAAATTACCAGTCAGGGACTTAGTATAATGAAATTGTCCTAATCTAGTATGACAGATTTTATTTCCTTACACTGTCATTAAATTATCTTCAAGCTTCCTTGCTAATTCCTTCTATCAGCATACATGCTGGAGTGACAAAATCTTCTTAATTTTCTGTTAAAAACACTACACAGTTGAAGAGCCTGCTTGTAAATATACTGTATTGGTATCCACTAACTTACTGGACAATAGACAAAACCATCACTTTTGTCATCTATGAAAGCCATTCTGGTTCCATTGGGATCTGGAAAAACCTTTCTCACACTGACAGAATGTCGATATTCATTCACATATTGCCAGTCTTCAATGTAGAAATAACGAATAACTCCAGTCTAACAAGAAATAATAGAAAATGTTAATAATTACATCAGAAAGTGGCAAGCAGGTAATTAGTTTGGCTGTAATGTCTTCCACCTCAGAGTACCAAGTGTTCAAAAATACTTCCAAAAGGGTTTTTTTGCTTCATTCTCACACCCTGTTTTGGGCAAGACAGGAAAGAATTTTGGGGGACAAAGAATGGATTTGGTAGATTTGAGGGGTTTTCTGTTGGGTTTGATATTTATCTTCCTCTGCTTTGTGGAGTGTTTATTGTACAGTTCTCTAAACAAATCAAAGGTCTGTTTCATTGCTGAGAGAAGCCTAACCTTCAAAAAAAACCTGTAAAATTTGCTTCCAAGGAAGAACCACACATTCTTAAGAAGAGAGGCACCTAACTCAGGGAATAAAAGCAATCAAATTGATTTGTGGTATGAGATATATTTTAAAAAATGTGGTTTTTGACAGCAGTGGTAGAATTTGTACACATGAAATTGATGGGTTGCAAATCTAGTACTTCAAATTTACCAGTATCAGTTTAGATACTGAGGAGATGGGAAAGGCCTCATCTGCTATAAAATTCATATTCAAGTTATTAAACCAGTTATTAAACCAGAGACAGTTCTGCCTTTCCTCTGGGAAGTCAATACATCGGTCAATATCACAAAAAGCATGATACTACAAAGCCAAACATGCCCTGTATTCCCAGTGCCAGAAAACATTAAAAGGACAAAAAACTACCCTCCACACATAAAAAAAAAAATCTCCAGAAAAATCCCTAAGCATGTCAACATTCTTCCTCAGTGCCCTCCTTGTTGAAACACATTACAAAACTTCTCTTTGGACAAAGGCTTCAGTAGCAAGTTAAGACTTTCATTTTTGCTATGATATTTGTACACAAGTACCTTTCTGTCTGCATTTTTCACATCACCACCTAAATCAACAAATTTGCCAGGCAAGTGCTATGTTTGTTCTTATATCTGAAAGACATTTTCATTGCCAACCCACTCATTAATGCAACAGAATTAACTTCTGCTATTAAAAGAAATGTTTTGCAACAAACACTAGTAAAAGCAAAACTTAAACTTCCTGCCAATGCACGTCATATAAATGCAACAGTAAAGGAAGCTCGATGCAAATTTGACTATTTGCTCAAAGTTCTTGTATAGAAAATAATCCACTCTGAAGTTCACAGATGCACTTTTTGTTTTGCCAAAAGCATGAGCAGTAATCAAAAAAATTCAGACATAAATATACTCCATCTAAAAAGATCTTTTAAAAGAAGTAATACTCACATCTGTACCATATATGAGGAAGTCACTAGTTAAAGCATGGCACAAAATTCGGTATTTATCATCATCTGCTGGGAAAAGTCGAGTTTCTCGTTCTTCCTGAGCACCCAAACCCTCACTTTCTATCTAAATATAAAGAACAGAATGAACTGAAAAACTCCACTGATAACAATAGGGTATCATAGTGTTGCTTGCATCAAACTGTAGAAAATTAGATTAAAAGAAGTTTGCATGTGCATCCCTTAAGAACCTAGCATCTGCTTCTGTCACATTCCCAGAGACCTTTAAAATAAAACTTGTTAAACAGCTGACAAGAAAATGTTTTTCTTCACCTGTTCTAGCCTAGGCTGTATTTCTATGTCTACAGAAATTCAGCTCTATATTTTACTAGACAGCAAAACTATTCTGAAAGTTTTTTAATTTTAATCTCCATTAACTGATGATCATTGCATTTTATTTAGTTTTTAAAATTACATTAACTTGTTCAGCTTATATCAACTCATTAGTTCAACAGTCCAAACTGCCAGAGCTCTTACCATATGCAACTGGATTTTACCCTCAAATAGAGCAGCAGCATAATCAGAATTAAGGTGCATACTTGCTACTGTCCCCAGGTACTCCACATCTTTAAGCTTTTTAACATCTGAAGGATTCAAACAGAAAAGATAAGGTAAAAATATTTTGATTTTGTACACGTCTTCACTTATCTAAATTTGCAGCCGAGTAAGCAGATGTGAAAATCTCAGAACTGGGCAGAGAGGGGACAAGTCACACATAAAGAGATTTTCTTCTTAGAAATCAGAGGACTGGTTAGAAACTACAAGAGAAACTCTTTTCCCATGCAACTCTGACTAGTATTGTTACAGTTTCATTTAGTTTACTGTCACTGAAAAGGGGATGCTTAGAAAAACATGAAAGTTTGAAATCCACCATCTAAAATTTGGACACAGCATAACTAAATTTTCCTTATCGCATACAAACAACATGAAGATCTGCGAAACCAAAAATCTAAATTCTCTGATCATGGCTCCTAAGTACTTTGCCAAAAGCCTGAAGTCTTTCATTGATTAACAAGATGATGTTAAAAAAAAAAAGCAACAGTTTACATTTCATGACCAATAACATAAAGAAGAAGTTTTACTCTTATTATTTATAATGCCTTGCCAAAACTGCTTCAGCCTGCAAACATTATTATCCCATCCTAGCAGGACCATAGGCAACTCAAGTTTTATTGTACAAAGAGGAATGTTCAGAACTGCTAAACACAATACTGAATTAATAATATTAAGACAGAGTGCTGCATTAGTTTTAAGAGAACTAAATTTATGCTTACTATTCTCTGCAAGTGCATAAAACCAAGCCCGATTGTTCATTCCTACAGTCAAATGATAAACACCAATAGCGACAAAACTGGGCTCTACTTCAACAGAGACTGTGACTGGTAGCTCCTGTAAGACAACAAAACGATACAGTTTTCATCCATTTTTAATACTTATTTTAATGACATCTACATGAAGTTAAAAAGGAAGAGGTTATCATACACTCTCCACGTGATTTGCTACGGTGACTTCAAGAAGAGAAGTGAGGTATGCAATCCGTGTACCGCAAGCATCTCCAAGGATTGGAAGCTTTGTCAGGAAAACATGGAGTGATCCTCTTTGCGTAGATACTGCCAACAGCTGTCCATCATCTGTCCAAGACATCTGATCTACACCTAAAATGTTTGGAAGTTTTTGTAAAAAAATACAGTCCTTTCTTTAACTACTGTAACCAACAAGCAATTATTTTGCTCTAAACTGTGAAAATGGTAGGAATTAATATAGGTACTATGTACTCAAAGCTAGCCAGTTGATACAATTCCAAGATCAATTAGAATCACTCAAATCAAACACATAATTTACTGATATAGCATTTTCCTGAGAGTGAAGACTTGACAGAATCACAGAATGCTCTGAGTTGGAAGGGACCTTAAAGGCCATGTAGGTGCAAGTCACCTTCCACTAGATCAGATTACAGTTCTGTTACAAAACTGGTCAACACTCTTCCTCTTTTCAACACTGACAGTTCAGGCAGCATATTCAAAGAGATCCATAATACTGGAAGCAGCTGAGCAGAATTCCATCTTATTCTCCTTACTGCCAAATCAGTAAGTACTAAACACCGAAATGGTGTTTGCTCCTCAGTGTCTGAAAATATCATTAGAAAAATCATACTCTAACTGGCTAACAACAATATTCCAAGGGAGACAGGGAAGTGTTGTGCTGAAAATATCCTAAATTTCTTAAAAAGAAAAAATTAAAAAAGGAAGGTTCTTAGAAATCAAAATGCTGGAGGCAACCAGCTAGTTGACAATAACTGAAGCATTTACAAACACTACATAAGGAAATGAGGGTGGAAATTCACTACTCAGGAAAATGGTTTTGTAACACTGTTCACTGAAGGCACAGGCACAAGTCCTGTACATCAGGACAAAACCAGATCAAATATCAATGTTAGTACAAGACATGCTGAAAAGCACAAAAAAAAAAAATCATGGCAAGAAGCAGAAAGCAGTTAGGTGTATTATTGTAATAATCTGAATATATTGTAATACAGATTCAAAACTGCACAACATTAACTGATCAAATATTCTGAGAGTTGTACTTCTCTGTACTTTGAAAAGGTAAAATATAGTCCCATTTTCTAACAGGTCACCTAATAATTACAAGTTGGGAAAGCAGGAGTTTTTGAAAAATTCTGTATTTACACAGTTTTTCCAACAGCAGTACTTTCACTCCATGAATAGAGACATTGTCAAAATTTCGGTTTATGTCATTTGTAAAAATTTCTATCCCCGCGGAAAAAGTTAACATACCTTTGTTTTCATCATCCAAGTTTATTATGGCATACATTTCTTTCATATCTGTCAGATCATGGATTTTAATGCTAAAACAAAAATAAAGAGTCAGTCATTCCCACCCATCTAACTCTCAGTTATCATTAACTGGAAGAAACCCAGTCCAATCAAGACAGCCTAATGGAGCAAAAAGTAGAAAACAAATGCAAAATGTCTTCAATTTCCTAACAAACAACATGTATCACTGTATCACTGTTTCTAGTAAAGTATCTCAGTAAAGAAATGTGGACGTTTTGCAGCCAAACAACATAACAGAAAAAGAATGACTCAAAGGAATAATATATACTAAAGTTTATTTCTTTTTTGTTTACAATTAATTATATTAATTACAGTTGTAGAGATTTTTTTTTCCATAATAGCTCCCCCTAACTCTAGGCAAAGCAGCAATCCCATAGAGCAATTCATCTTACCTTGTCTAAATTCACTCCTTAGGGAGCCTTGAAGCCTTAGCTAGCATAGTGTGAATGCCCAGTAGCTCCAGCTCTGGGAGATTAATTCTATTCTTTATATACAAAACTACTACTTACCAATTGTCTCCACATGATGCAGCTTTGTTTAATGACTGTGATACAGCAATGCTGCTGAGATTATCCTTATGATTGTGAGCTTGAAAGACTTCTTGTCCTATTTCCCGAATGTGTGTAGAAATGACTACAAAACACCCTTGTGAAAAACCAATCATAATGTAGCCATCACCATACCTGTTACAAAAAAAGCAACAATTTTAAAGAGATCTATTACTGCAATATGCAAAAAGCATTTTCTTTCAGACTGCTGGAGTACGGTCAATGCCTCCCAGTAACAGAAAAAATAAATTATGGGAATTTATATATATCATTTTGAACCATATAATATAAAACAGGTTAAGGAAAACTATCAAAGGTCCTTAAAATACAGGACCATGTCTGTGCCCAGATGCCTTTTAAGCCAGCTTTATTCTCTCCTGTATTCTATAAAGCCACTTTATTTTCAGCAAGCTGCACACATGGCAGTGATGCCAGGAGAAAGATTTCTGGTATCTTCATTGAAATAAGCATACCAGAAGCCGGCAACTTTCATTTCAAGGTTCTGGCCTATGTGGTCCCATCAAAGCCATGTCAAAACAATAATGCCAGTCACTGTGCCCTTAGGGGCACAGTGAACACAGTCGAAGTACCAAAGCAACAAATTTGTGAATTCTGTTTACTTCTCATAGTGTCAAATAGAAATAATGAGGGTTAAGGCACAAATAGTTACATCATGTAAAGATGAATTCAAACAATAACTCATTAGCTCAACTGCAAGAAAAATCACTGCAAGGGAAACAGCCCAGGTACACCTTGTTACACATGGTCATAAACTAAGAAGCACACAGCTTCAGGTTTCCTTAGAGGTGTAGTGTAAAGGGATGTCAATTCCATGTTGACTGAACAGGCATTGAAAGACAAGCTGTAATGATTCAAAGATACAGAAATAGTACAGCTACTTTTTTGGTAAAGATATGAAACTTCTAGCTTAGGTTTTCTTCATAGGAACATTACCAATGGTATTGCACAATAAGAGCGCTACAAGAACTTTGCAGAGCTTTGCAAACCAACAAACCAGCTGAAGGACACAACTCCACCCCCAGCTCTTTCATCAGTTACTCATTGCAACCAAAAAAACCCCATAAACCCCTCAGTTTAATCTTCTGTCAAGACAGTAACATATTTTTGTTTAATGCTGAGCATACCAACAGTGATTCTGTTGCAAAATACGGTTTTTATGGCTATTGAATCATCAAGTAAAACAGTTAAAAAATATAGACTACCTTGTGTTCGGAAAAGAATTACTGAAAATAACACAGTAAGTAATCTACAATACAGCAAACAAAAACCCAGTCTGAGCAAGGCATAGATGATTTTATTTCCAGCATTTATCAGAACTACTTGAAAAAACTCAGCTTCTTAATACTAGAATAATTAATTAAGACAGTTCTGCTCACCATTTGTAGCTTACAATACTACCGTAAGGCTGCTGAAATTTCAGATCAATTGGGTTATCAGGATCATTCAAATTAAAAAGGAAGAGAGTCCTCTTGCCAACCACTACACTTACCTGCCAATGAATGAAAAGAAAAATTAACATGACACAAATGGCATCACTTTAAATAAGGCCCTGTATCTTCACTAAATTATGGGATTTAGGAATTTGAATAATCCTTAAGAATCCCATGGATTTGAATTTTGAATCTTCATCAACAGTGGAAGAGATTTTCAGGACATTCCCCTGCATGAGCCACATGCATGGTTCACAAATCTGAATGCAAACTCAGCAGAATACACATCTCAAATTCAAGACTTTCTCCTACAGGAATCAGCTCTATTTCCTCAGAAGAAAAGACAGCAGGTCCCATGGAGTTATCCTGTTAGATTAATCCCACTTGAACTACAGTATTTTGTAGTGACTTCTTACTGTGCTTTCCCTGGCTGATACTCTTTCATCAGTCTTCATAACTGAGAACTGCATGTCACTGGGATCTGAGCTGACTGAGGTCTGCAAGAAAGAAGTGCAGATTGAGAAATCAACAGGTAATGGCGCACATACTGATGATAAATAATTGCATTACTCCTGCCATGTATAATTTTGCATAAGGACAGACAGGGAAAGTTGCTACTGCATTTAGTTCCAAAATCAAGAAAATCATTGGAGAAAACATGACCTCAGTTTAGGTCTTAATGACACGTTAGCATAAAATATACTGAAAAAAATGCTCCTTGTCCTTGAAAGCACTGGGATTCAAAAGGCTCCCACAGGTCCAACCTTTTTGGGAACAAGGAGTATTAATGTGCACCTTAAAATCAAATGTGTGTTGTAAATATTACCTGTCTTATAGTATCCCCTTCCTGATTGCTTATAGTAATCATTTTGTCTTCACCACCTAAAGCAAGGAGGTTTTCAATACTCCAACAGCCACAAGTAATCTTCTTAGTGTGTTTACCTGAAAAAGAAAAAAAACTATATGACACAAATCAAACACAACTACAAAAAAAAATTGTGATGGAAATATACACCATTTGGCCACTCAAACACCAATTGTCAGAATGTGAAACAACCTGTCACAGCAAGAGCCTTTTTTCAAAAAATCTGCTCTCAGATGGAAGTCTTTTGACTTTATATGAAATAGCACAGACCCTGTTCTTGCATTTCTTTGCATCACATTTATGGAGATTGTATTACATCCTTACCCTTTATGCACAGAGGTATTCTAAGAGGTAAGAAAGAGCAACTTAGCAAATGAACAACCACACAAATCATCTGCAAGAAAGGTAACACAAGTGCCCCATCAGGCAGCAAGGTAGTATTAGGTATTTGTATATATATTACTTTGTATACTCTAAAAATGCTTTGCTGAGTACACCAAAGTAGAAGGTGCAAGTTGAGTATGAGCACATTTTTTACCTGCATGTTCATACAGAGAACTGGAAAGGAAACTATGTATATTAGCAAAATTCCACTTTCACATGTGCCCGAGTACTTCCAAACCAGCCCATACCAAGAACAGAAATCTTGCGAGAAGTCTGACGGTTATATATGAGTAAGTTCCCCTTGGTTGTTCCAACAGCAAGTAAGGCTCCAACTCGAGACCACAACAAGAAAGACATGGCATCCCTAAAATGATGAAAGAAAAAGAAACATTTTGAAAGAAAAAGAAAAGAAAGAAAAATTTTGTCTAGTAGAGATTCCTTTCATGTGTTCACATATTAAAACATTTTGCATAAGAAATTCTGCATTTGTCTTTAGTTTCTATGAGTCATACAGACCAAGGAGAACTTTTAAATGAAGGAAATGTTCTCTACCAATATTAGAATTATCAAAGTATGCAGAAGATAGTAAAAGCAAAGCAAAATTGTATGAGGTAATGTAACGTGAGTTGTACAAATGAAAATGGGTCTGCAAACATCAAGAGTCTTTGATGGAATCAATGGCAATTTTCCAGTCACTTTTCGTTTTTTGTTTTTTTTTTGTACTTCAATAACTCTATGCATTTAGTCAACTCAAAAGTGAGTAGATCTGGTTCTAGTCAATGTATTAAAGACGTTAGAAAGATCTATTTTAACTTCAAGTTTAAGACAGAGCATGTCCTATTTTGACATATATTTAAGGCTATAGAGATACTATACATCATAAAACAAAGAGCCTGTTAAGCAAAAAAAATTAAACCAGAATTTTCCAATTAGTGGAGTCCCTCTCATCTTTTTAAATTTCACTGTAGGCATGCAATAGAAATTTGAAAGAAATTTCAAATATTGACATGTGAAATGACCTCCAGTCTTTGGATTACATATAAGGGAGTTTTTCTAATTTCAAAAAGGGAAAGATACCAGCAAATCCTCATTATCACACTGTTTATGTCTTGGTGCTTATTCTGCTTAAGCAATTAACACTGTGACAAAAAAAAATTATTAGGGACTTATATTGATATATAATGTTCTAGCAAGACTGCCTCCAGTAAGCAATTTACCTCCAGTATTAGAGAGAAAGGTCACAAAAGAACTGCAATTAACTGCAGACTCCATTCTGTTAAGTACCTTCTATGTTCTTTTTTGCTTGCATACTAGCAGGTTACTCTTCTCACAGTGTTTGTTCACACATGAAAATGGTACAATATGGTCTGTTCATTCCCACAATATAACGTGTATAACATACATCTTAACAAACACAGAACAGAGTTGCTTCCACACTCTTTCCTACAGGAAGAATGTTTATGTAGAATGCAAGAGTTTAGTGGACTAGACTCAAAGAAGCCAAAAGTTTAATTGTTCAACCAAGCTTATCTATTAACTCAATGCTTGATGGTTATGCAAACCCCAGAAGAGGTTTCAGTCTGTGGCCAAATTCAGAAGGTAAGGCTTTGAACCTTAGATATCTCCTTCCATCCTAAACTAGTCTAATTTGTGATAATAATAGCATTTTGGCCCCCTTAATAATCTAAGAGGAAAAAAATTCTTAGTACCACTGATACCACTTCCTTTATTTTTAAGCTCCCTTTAGCTGGTATGAAAGACTTAGGATAAAGAGTGGCCAGTGCAGATACACAAAAAAATTCACCCATCCTTGTTGCTCCCACAAAATCAAAAAATTGAAGAGAGGCTCTCTGGAGGCTATGGCACTGCTGACACTTGAATAAATAAACACTCTGTAACCCCAAAATCCTCATCCACAGCAAACACATCATAACCAGCAAATCATATAAAAAAATTAGCAATGAACTGCAGCATATTAGTTTAATTAGTACATATGAGGACTCCAATAAAAAGATGGTCTTGAAATATAGCCTCCACATCAACAAGTCACAGTGGACCAAGTCTTTAAATACACATGTTAAAAAAATTCTTACCTCATGCCACTGTCTACTTGGCTTGTTTTGTTTGTGATTGCATCCCATAGAAATATGGTGCTAGATTTGTCTGTGATTATTGCTAAAGTATCTCCATCCTTATCCCAGTCCATAGCAACACAGTTACTGAAGAGAAAAAAATCACTAAGAATGTTAACATATGTTTGAAAGTGTATAGAAACAGCCAGAACTATGCAACTGAGTCCATACTCTTCCTTTCCCTTCCCCTGCAAACACATGACAGATTGCAGATTTATCTGTAAACTACTTTTATAGCAACCCCACTCTTACTCAAATCTCAGTGATGATAGGGGCTGAGAGGAAGGTCATAAAAACACTGCTATGTGTGTTCTAGTACTTGAAATACAGTTACCTTGATTTTCAAGAGACAGTGAAAGTCTCCTGTACGGCTCTGGTGTGTTAGAGGCTATTCAGAGTGGGGATTATTTTTCCTATAACACACCTCTGATTCCACACAGTTTTCCTCACTTTGGACAATTTTCCAGGGAGAATGTGCATTTATCATACATTGTGCAAAACACTGCACACAAAGACCTGGGCCATGGAATTACCAAGCAAAAGAGACTGGCACAGCCAGACCATATTATGAATGACACCCAACCCAAAGAGCAAGATGCTATGGTCAGTGAAATACAGTGAGTCTGGTAAAAAAATTGAGAATTGCATCTCTTGGTTGCAAAGGTGGCAGCTAGCATGAACTGCAAAAACTGGATTTCTAGACTTCTTGGGGAACTGAGTCTGGCTCATATTTACTAAAGACACAGGGCTATGTAAGTGACACTCTGCAAATTAAAGCTATACTCTTGACTAGAGGTTTCAGCCTTAAAGACCATGAGTTTTGCCTTGACCAAGGGATTTACCTTAATTGAAATTAATCAGGTGATTAGCAATAAAATAAAAAATTTCCATGATGACTAAGAACCGTTAAGTTGTTAAGAAGAGGTGAGCAGTACATAAATGAAACTACATGAGGTATTACTGGTGCCCAAAAAAAGTGTATTTATTAAGCAAACCAATATGATGACCCAATGTCACACCATTTTTCCCTAGGGAGGCTTCCCCTGGTTCCCATCCAGCCTATTCCTATTGTCTGACTGTCTTTTAAGAAGTTCAATATGTCTTCCAAAGTACACAACTTTTAAAATTTAATCTGAAAAAAATCCATTTTGTAAACTCCCATACCACTCTCTGATGTGACCAAATTGTGATAAGCTGGTGAAAAAACCTCACTTCAGAAGTATCACCTTGACCAAAAGCAACAATGCCAATGTGTACACTGATGCCAGTGATGTAAAGGAGATCTTTCCTCAGCAAAGCCATGATAACAAACTGTTAGAAAATCAACAGCAGCAAGAATGCAAGGATATACTGCACAGAACCTCATTATGATCCTTCTTAATGTGACAGGCGTTTTTTTTACAATTACATAATTTGTCTTCCCTGCCAGGTATGTTCACCAGAGATAGTATAGTGTCCTACAAACTTCTCTCATTGTCTCAGTATCTCACAGAAGAGAAGCATTTTCAAAGAAAACAACAAAGAAAATAATTTAAACCTGTCTTAGTACCTACCCTGGGAGGCTGATTTCATTTTTCTTCTGACCATGACGATCAAAAATTTTCACAGCACGATCACCTCTAAAAAAATTAATATACAGAATAATTCCCTTTCTTTATCAGTAATTTTGATGGACAAATGCAATAAATAGTTGCAATCTTACCCTGTTACAGCAAGAAAATTGCCTAAAGTTTTCTGCCAAGCAAACTGCACAGGTGAACCAGACCAAGCTTTTTCATACAGACTGAATACTTCCTGGGGGAAAAAAAGAAAAAAAAGTAGGAAATGATACATCTTAAAATCATAAGAGATAAGAATACTGCAACTTCCTAGCATGTTAGCAACTGAGTACTGTGGAGGTAAACCACCCCCCCAACCAATTCAAACACAACTTCTGTGTGATTCCAGTGCACCAAAGTATCAAAATCCCACATAAAAGTTCTTTTGAGTGGAAAAAAATGAAGTTTCTGCTGCTAAGTGTCCAGATAGAGAACTGTAACTCTAAGAAAATTATTATTTTTGCCTCTTAGAAGAACAAAAAAATTGCATGACACTCTCCCATTTTAGTTTAAAGACCACAGTGTTAATAGTTGTGGGACCAGAAAGCATCCTTAGTTTGTAAAACACAGAAGGCTCAACATTTACTCATATAGAGATAGGTAACCTTTTCATTACTCTGAATTGCTGGGTCTTAAAAGCTAAGATCTCAAAGCAACATACTATAGAAAAAATTCTGAATGTCCTTTTTCTTTCACACCACCCAGATATTTTGCTGTAACCTAGGTGTAAGATAAAGTCCACAAGTTTGTCTTGCAGGTTGCTATCGTGCCTTATATCCCTACATGTCCTAAGATAAATACCAACACCTGCTGTCCACCAAATGCCTGTCAGGCTTGCTCAAGTCTGCCACAGGCTCTTATCCCTTACTTTGGGTCAATGTAAACTGAGGCATTCCTGACACTGAATCTGCGTTCTGCTCACAAGAACGGCAAAAAATGCAATCACCACATGCCACACTCACAAACCACATCTGACAATGACGTCAGAGTTTGAAAAATAATTTTAAAAATCTTAGTCCAGAGGAAAGCCACCAGGATGATTTGAGGGATGAAGCACCTCTGTGTTTCTGAGGAAAGGCTGAGGGAACCCAGATTGCTCAGCCTGGAGGAGTGAAGGCTTTGGCGTGACCTAATTGTGGACTTTAAGTACCTGAAGGAAACCTACAAGATAGACAGAGAGGGACTATTATGAGGACATGCAGCCACAGAAGGAGGAGAAATGGCTTCAAACTCAGCCAGTAGGTTTAGATTACTTATTAATAGGTATTTGCTGTGACGATGGAGAGGCGCTGGAACAGGTTTCCCGTGGAAGTTGGAAACATCTCATCCGTGGAAGCGTACAAGGCCAGGTTGGATGGAGCCCTGGCAGCCCGGGCTAGTGGAAGATGTTCCTGCCCATCGCAGAGGCGTTGCAACTAGATGGCCTTTAAGCTCCCTTCTACCCGAAGTCTCTCCATGAGAAAGTAAACAAACACGAGAGCACACGCAAGCACACCAGGCCCCCCCTGCCGTTTGCTGGCGGCCCTTCCCGCCGCGTCTCCCTGCCCTG
>VXBR01001562.1:156416-205582 GCA_013400215.1 Cisticola juncidis | reverse complement strand
GAGGGCGGGTTGAGGACGGGCTGAGAGCGGGCCGAGGGCGGGCACAGACCGGCCCCGGCCCCCATTGGGAGGAGCTCTGCGTGAGGCCGCGGCCCCCAGAGAGGGGTACGGGCGGTTCTCAGAGGAAAAGGAGGGGTTCCGAGTGCAGGCAGGAAGAACGGGCTCTTAACGAGGGAACAAAGGCACACACCCGCCAGCAAAGCCTCTTGAGATCAGCTGTATTCCAACTGCAAAGCTTTATCACAAAGTGTCACCGATTTCTTTTAAAACAATAAACGGTTCGCCGAGAGCGTTAAAACACACGTTTAAAATTACAAATGTACAAAGGACTTTGGATATCGGGCACTTCAAACTTTAAAAAAAAAAAAAAACAAACCCTGAACATTCAATGAGTTCACATCTTCCCGTTTTTCACGCGCGATGCTGTTCGGAGAACAAAAGGGACAAGGCACGTAAAAGCAAATACAAAAAGGCTTCTCCCGAGAACATTTCGACTGTTCAAAGCAATTCGGTGTAACAGCAGAGGGCTCGAGAAAGGCAAATCATAAAGTATCGGAATAAACAGGTAACTTAAATAAGGTAACTAATTTTATACAGTCCTGCAAGGCACACCTCACTCTCCTGTAAGATGCTGAACATGCTTCAATGATAGCAGCTGAGCATCTGGCAGGATTTGGCCCTGTACACTTTTAAATAACCTTACAGGAAAGACAGACAATTTCTTCATCTTATAAAATTATACTTCTCATAGTAGTGCAAAGCCTCATTTAAAAATGTAATTAGTCTAGATGTCATGGAATGCTTAAAAAATTCCAAAGTGCAAATGTTAAACTTAAATTCGTTAATTGTTTATCACACTTAAGAATTATTCCAATAACTCATACAAATAGCAAAGTAAATAGAAGAACCAAAGCAGAGAAAAAGGTATGATGTTCTGCATCTTGCATAACAACTTTGAAAATCCAAAAAGTACACTGGATGTCAAAAATATCTGTCAGAAGTTATTAAATAGCATGTTTCTGTTAGCATAAGACAATATTTAAAATAAGGCTTTGGTTAAATAAAAAGTTTTCTAAACTAGGAATGATGATAAAAAGTGCAAAAGATTCACCAAATACACAACTTCATTTCCAAGGCAGGCATTACACCTGCCATTTACAATAGTTTGCATTGGTTTGTTAGCCTGCCTCGTAGTCACTCAGATACCTATTTGCATTTACTACAAGCAAATTAAATTTATGGGGTCCAATCTTATAACTTTTTTCACTCAGAGACAGACCCCATTATAACAAAGTAAGTCCATTTATAGTATCATTGTTCTGCATTTGGGCAAATCAAGGCCCTGGAACCATAACATTTGATTATTATATTGAGTTCACTCATTTTCTTAGTGCTTCCTAAACAGAAGTCCTCCGCTGCCAACTGGCAGGTTGCAGCTGACTTTCTTACAAGTAGAATTCTTGTAACATATGCATGACAAGGTAAGTTCTTAAAAATTACTTAATATTGGTCCATAAGAACATCATGTCAGCTTCAGACTACTTTTCTGTGGCAGATATCCTGCACCTGGTGTTTACTGGTGCACTCGTACTTTGCTTGAGGAAAAAGTAATCCTCTGAGTCTACACAGGAGAATGTCACTTTCCCAGAGAAAATAATTCAGAGTTTTACAGTCACAACACATGCTCCAGCTCTTCCTAAGCACAGTGGTGCAACCTGTAAACAAACAAACAAACCATCCGTGAGATAAATGCAGTCGGCTTTAAGTAATTTCTCCCCCTAATTATATGGCTGCAGCAGAATGACAGTATCACCCATGCTCTGTTAACACAACTTACAAAATGGTCCAAAATTGGATACAAACACAAAGAAAAGGTAAAGATATTTTATATAAGAGTGAAGCACTCTGAAAATAATGGCAAGCCCTATGGACATCAAGCAATTCTTATTGGTAACTTCAATTATTCAGTATTGCAGGAAAAAGAAACCTTTTTTTATAGTACAAACTGGATACCTGAATTAGACAGCCCAGCAATTGAGTAAACAGTGGTAAAAATATACATTTCTCAGAAACAGAAAATGTCTAAAATGATTAGGACAACCTCTCCTTTTTACTTGACTATTTGATAAAATCCTGTTAAGGGTTCTTGAAATCGGAACAAATTTACCAGTCTTTATTCTTTAATTGCAAATAGAATTTACTTCTGGCGAGACCCTTTTCTGCTGAGATTCTGCTGGACTTGAACAGAGGGCAGTCGTTTCGAACACTCCCCTTTGCATCCCATGGTACAGAGACTATCCTGAAGACAGAGGCTGTTTATGCCAACTCCCCCATTTCTTTTTTTTTCCCAGGAACAATAGATTTTTATAGAGCTGTCTGTGGCTCTGACAACCTAAGAAAATTCCACTGCCTTCTCCTGAGTTGTGTGAAGATGAAGAGGTGGCAGACTGCTGACAAATCAAGAGAGAAGGAACGTGCATAAATATTTCCAAATCCCTCTGGAAGGGTTTGAAACTATCCTACATACTGGGATCATGGCATTCAGTGAGATATAGAAGGTCAAGGCTAAGGATACAAAGGTACATACAGATGGTCACCACCTAGACATGTGATATTCACTTAGATGCAATGGTGAGAAGTTTCTCTCAACTTGTGAAAAGCAATTTCTGTCCTCTGGTACACTTTTTTTTCCCTTAGCAGGATTAACAATGCCATAGGTTATCATTACCAGTACTAGTGAATGCCCCAAGCTCTAAGGATCCTCCTTGATGACTTGTGTTTTAAGAACTTGCAACAGTATGAAATGGAGGAAAATAAACAGTTAAATTTTTTTTGTGTTCCAGGAATGTTTATAAACAGCAATTTAGTTCTCTTTTTGAATTAGGAATTTGGGGCTATTAATAACATATTCAGGTGGTTCAGAATTCAGTTACCTAAATACTGGTGTCTAACACAATTACAGATGAGCCTGGACATTCATCCTGGTCTGCAACTGGACTCCAGGAGGGCCTTGGTGTCCCACAGATTCTGTGCTGTATCTGCCATACTTTTGTGGAGGTAGATGCTTTAGGGTATCTCAAATGACATACCCTCATATGACATACCAAGGGACAGTCAGCTTAGGATGTCCTTGTGTGTGCTCTTCCCACAGAGAGACACACTCCTGGAGCTATATAAAAGTTACCAAGCTCTGAACTGATGGTAATGGTTTCTGAGCATGAACTGAAGAATTATTTTTATTTTAAAGCTACAAAAAGAAAAATGGGTAAAGGCTTTCTGAAACCTGCATACACTGTACATAGTATTCACCTCAGCAAGGAATTATTTATGAAAAAAATGACCAAAATCTTGACAAAATCAATGTTGAGAGACACATTAGAGGTAAAACTAATCTACATTTATCATTTATCTTCAGAACAAAAAGTCATGTAAACAGAATCCTTTATGACAGTTTGGGGAATGTGGCAATACATTTTATTAAAAGTACCTGAAATTGTCAAAGAAAATAGCTATACTCTTGCAAAAGAAAGGAGGGCAGTTTATTGGAAACTAACAAGTGTCTGTCCAAGACAAGTCATCTCAAGAGGGTACACAAAGAAAAAAAATGAGACAACAGACTAGTAAAAAAGTGCTTTTTAGAGAAGGAATATTTGAATTCTCCTTGCAAAAGGAGGCACATTTGAAGTAACATTATTAATATTAGTGTATGGTTTGGTCAGAAATTATACCTGTGTCCATTCATTTGTCTGGGGATCATAAGACTCCACGGTATTGAGATATGTTTGACCATCATATCCTCCAACAGCATACAACTTGTCACCAAGAAGACACACTCCCACTGCATCTCTGCTAATGCTCATGGAGGCCACAGCAGTCCACACATCTGTTTTGGGATCATACCTAAAAGATAATTAGTGTTATGCTCTAAAACTGTTACCATAATTCAACAACAACAACAAAAAATGTACTGGAATCAATGCTATCAAGGTAGTAGAAAACAGGACAGTACACATCTGGGTGTTAATTTCAAATGACTTTCCATCCTCAATTCCCCTCCCTTTGAAACTGTTTCTTTATTCATCTGGTAACAGTCACTACTCGCCAGATATCTACTTCCTGCTGCTTTCCAAATAGTCATGCAGCCATATACAGCTGCTCTGACTACATTTTGTATGTCTGAACATACCATGCCACAAACAGTTCTGCTGCTACATCACAGTAGAGCAAGTGCTTGCTTTAAGTACTGTATGTCAAAGCACAGGCTGGTAAAATTTGGTTGGTACTAAGATTATCATTACTAAGATTACAGTTTCAAAAATATGACCACCAAAAGTAGTTTAAGAAAATTATATGGGAAATGTAAAACCCTTAAGACAATTTACAACACTTTTGAAATTGGAAGTATCACTACAGCAAACACCAGATGCTTACATGAAAAAAATTGTGTGTTTCTAGAACATTATCCTTTACAAGTCAATCTGAGAACTACATAGAAGACTCCATGTTATGCTTATGGCAAGGAATATATTTTAATCTGAAGGAAAGCGATAATCTTTTTAAAGATTGAAGATGCTTACAGCAGAACTAATGTAACCACAGAGCTCTGAAAGGCTCTAAAAACTGTACAAAGAAAATAATTATTTGGCTAAGATCATACTTGCTAAAAACAAGTTGAAAAACACTAGTCCTAATTTTTTTCCATGAAGAGCAAAGATACAAAGAGCTCTAACAATTTTATTTGCTGTACTCTAGTCAAAGTATTACACAATTGCATGCAAGCATTACTGTAACATGAAAACACTACCTGAAACACATATGCAAAAGGAGAGGGTGATCAGTAAGCTACATGTAGAAACTAATTTCCCAATTATTTTATAATTTATTAGCAATTATATTTATCTGGGAATAGCAACTTCTGTTGCAAAACATAATTCAGAAGCTTAGTGTGGCTATAAAAGCCTGATTTTTAAAATTAATATTTCTTAATTCTTTAATTTTTTTAAAGAAACTAGTTCTATGAATTTGATGGTCTTCAATTTCAACTCAGTTAAAAAGCAAGGACAAAATGCATTACAAGATGATTTCTATTTATTAGAGTCATGAGTTCTGTAACTTTGTTTCAGAGAATACTGATGTAGAAAAATACAGACTTACTGCTTCTCTTGGGTTTTTGATTATCTGTATTGTCCTAAAAATTTGGTATTGGCTAAGCAGTAACTTCCTATTTACAAACCTTTCTGGGGTCCCTTCAGGGCAACTTTCACATGTTAAGGGCTAGGGGCCACACTTTATTTTCAGGTCTTCTAGGAATCTGAAAATTTGAAAACTACAGCTCTCTTGTGGTGGATTTTTGTGGTGTGGAGTCTTTTTGTTGCTTTGTAGATTTTTGTTTATTTGTGGTATTTTGAGGGTTAAGGGTAAAATATATGTCCTGTCATGAATAAATTTAGTAAAAGAAGAATATGGGTAATGAAGACTTGCTCTAAGCGTTGGGAGGTAACAGGAAAGAAGAAAAGTTTTGCAGCTGGTGGTGGGGAAGCAGGGATAGAATTAAAGCATAGTTCAGAAATGCCAGTGAAGATTTAATATAGTGAATTATGAAGTATTTATTTTTTTAAAAAATTATTTTATGGATCACGTGCTTCTGCAATTTGTGACACAGTCATTCATGAATCACTTTACAGAAAGATATACCAACCTAGGTATGACTGAATTACATGCCAGTTCCTCAGTGTCATTAGGGGATACAAGAAAGAATTAGATATACAAAGATCCACAAAATCTTACTGTTAACAACTTTGAAAGTTATATGAATAGATTCAGATTTCTTGTGTGAAAGAAGATCTGCTCCATTTTTAAAAGCATTGGATTCCATTTGTTGCAGTTATCAATCATAATTAACTCAATGAGATTGTTAAAATAGTCTAGATGAAATGCATTAAGGAGGATTTGCTTTAAATAATCTGTGCTGGTAACATTTTGAATCATAGCATGACTACACAGCATATTTTTATATGTAAGTTTCCTCTCTTCATGCTAAAAATAACACACCTGTTTTATTTGGTTTCTACTTACAGCTCTTTCCACAAATCCTCGATAGACTAGCACTATTAGAATGCCACAGCAGGATATGCCTCCATCAGGATATTACCTTTCTACACAGTCTGACAGCCTGGATGTTAAGTTGGATGCTGGAGCATCATGGCCACCTATTGCATACAAGAAGCCGTTCCAGGTAGTTACACCTACACCACCTCTTCTTTTTGACATCTGAGCACATAGAGTCCATTTGTTTGTATGAGGATCAAAACATTCTACTGACTTAAGACAAGAACTTCCATCTCGACCACCAACTGCGTAAAGCCTAGAAAGTAAAACAAAAAAAAAGAAGAAAATAAATGTTGTCTGAGTAAGACAGTTTCTAGTGAAACATGAAGGATTCCAAGTTTGTTAAAAAGGGAAGTTTAGAAGGAGAATTTCAACTTTCAGTAGACTGCTCTATTGTCAAATCTCAGGCAAGATTTTGCTCCAATGTTTTCCTCTTGTAATGATCAAGGCACAACAACAATAATTTACAGAAAATGGAATATCTTGCACAGCATTTATATTCCAACCTATGTCTATAGCTAACGATTTCAAAATTACATATGTGACTTGTAGGGTCAGAAGGACAAATTCAGTAGTGGATCTGTGCATACATCATTTCTACCCTGCCTCATTTTAGGCATTCAAGTGCTTTCCTGGACCTGGGTTTTAGTTCATGACTGGCAGCACTACCTTAAATTCCTCACATCCACTAGGTGGCCCAATTTGCTTAGTCCTAAGAAAAAGGTTTCTAGCATTTGGTACAAAAGATTTCAGTCAGCCCATGCAACATAGGTATCTGAGACTGCAGTTCCAAGGCAGCCGAGGCACTCTGTTTGCTGGTCATTCAAGTTCATCCCGCCTTCCTGTAGGCAGTGAGGATTTCCACTCAGTCTTGGACATATTCCAGATCTTGGAGAACCATTTGTAGGTGCTTTTCAGCAGTACTAATTTACCAGTGACTAGGCTTCCAAAAAAAAAAAAAAAGTAAAAAAGTTTTTTACCTGACAGCATTCAAGTAGCTCAAGGGAGATGCAGCAGATAGCATATAAGCAGGAAGTGAAAAATTTGTGGACAATAGAATGTAAATATTCTGTCACAACCACAGTACTACTCAGTAAATCAGTTGCATTTGTCTACTGTGGTATTCCTGTAGTCACCCTGGCAAAACATGGCTTGCTGCTCTCTCCATGCCCAAAGCAGGGGCATTTCTTTAGTAAGAATTGCACCAACTGCATAGGCGGGAGCCTATACCCAGGTGAGCCTAAGCTTAATTATGGGTGAAGCGAGAGACTGAATTTGTTAATTTAGCTTGAATTGCTGCCTTAGCTTAGTTAATCACTGGTTAGTCTTAGTATATTTAGTGCTGATGCAGTAAGTGCATTCATCATCAGCAGCACCAAATCTGCATTTCTGTAGCTTCAAAAAACCACACTGTTTGTGGATCTGTGGTTGTGAAAGTATTGAACCCAACCAGACTTACAGCACTGAATTGGTTATAAACAGATATTAGGCCCAGCTGCACCCAGCCCCTCTGTTCTCTGGGGACCAGCTGGAATACAAGGGGGATTATTTTCTGCCAGATTTCATCCTCTAATGCAGCAGGTTCTTGGTATAAAAAGACCTTGCCATACTGGAGCAAGTCCAGCTGATGGTCACTAGGATGATGAGGGCACTAGAACACTTGACATTCAACTGTAATGCTGTGGAGAGGCTTGCTTGACCCAGCAGGGGATCTTTTCTGGGAATGAAGAAATTTGGCTCTTAATGCTACTAACTGGTATCCATCAAGAGAAATTACAAGTAGTCATTTAGGATGATTCTTTAATCACATTAAAATAATGAGACTTTAGATTTGAAAACAGAAGTTCCTTCACATACTTTCCATTTAATATTGCTACACCAACGGTGCTCCTGGGAGTTGACATACTGGCTACAAAGTTCCACTGACGAGCCTGTGGATCCCATCTTTCTACTGTATTCAGGTAACTCCAGCCATCATGTCCTCCTACAGCATACATGGGACCTTCCAATACAGCTACTCCTACAATAGAGATATGAAAAAAAATTGCTTCTGGACAAGAGGAATAAAGATCAGAATTTCTTAGTTCAGTGTGTACCACAAAACTGAAAAAACAAAGAAATTCCTTTTGGTAGCTGATCCTACCAAATACAATCTTCAGTATAATCTGAAGGAGAAAGGACATTGAATAAGTAGTTGGCATTAAAACAAAATTCCCACCCTCCTAAACTTCATTTCTGGATTTTTTTGACCAATGCTAAAACACGTAACCTTTAAAAAATATGCAGTCAACCTTTACAGAACTGTACATACCAAGACCATGACGATGAGTGGACATCGGTGGCATTACACTCCAAGTTTTTGATTTAGGGTTGTAGCACTCCACAGTATTCAACGTTTTCAGTCCATCTCTGCCACCAACAACAAACAATTTGTCATCTAAGACTGCAACTCCAAACTGTAATCTTCGTCCATTCATGTTTGCAACTGGAGTCCATGTGTTGGTACGAAGTTCATATTTTTCAATGCTTGTAGCTCCTGAATGACAATATATGCAAGTTATATACAGGGAAAAAAGAGTTCTGAAGTGTTAGGATTGTTTTTATTTTAGCAGTATGCTGATCCCATAAGACACCATGGTATGTTGTAGCATATTCTTAAGTCTATGCAGACAAATAGTGTTTTTTGACTTTCCCAACAATTACCTGCACTATCACAAAGGACAACTTTCTTGGTGCTTTTCAAGACAAAAAACAGGCTTTGTAACTGCTTTGCAGAATCAAGCCTTTAGAAATAGAAATATGAGGAATATAAACCAACCATGTGGAATGCAATCATATATTGAAATCAACTGTTTTGTAATATTAGACAAAAAAGTTGATGATATGTGCCATGAACTACCAAGAAACAGCTTTAAAACAACAAATCAAAGAAGACACTTTCTCTGCTGTAACTTTCCTAATTTACCAGATCCCTTCTAATTACCATTAAAAAGTATGAAATTTTCTATGAAAAAAATAATCCAAGTAGTTGTGACAGAGCTATTTAACAATTAGTCAAAATGCTGTTGTTGTTTTAGCTTTTCTTTAAGCATGTGCAGGTCACCTTTGTGACCTTTCAGTCCTTTTATTCCTTTTCCAAGTTACTGTCCCCTCAAGTAAATAAAGATGAATTTGTATTCAATTAAACACTTCACTACTCAGAAATCAGCTATTCCTATGGTAATTTCAAATCAGAACTCTAGATTCCAGAATATTTACAGTATTCTCAAAGATATATAGGCCTTTGTAACCTAATAAACAGTATACACTTTAGGTGTTTCATGTTCTGTACTGCTGAATCCTTGAATTTTAGATTTAACGGGTTGTAAAAAAATCTATCAAACATTTCTTTTAAAAAGAACCAGAACAGCTCATCAGCTAAACATTACATAAACCAATACCTTTTGTTGCATCCATCCCTCCAACTGCAAACAAAACGCCCACTGTAGATTTTCTAGGTTTAGTGCGAGGGCTTTGCAGCATAGGTCGTCTCTCTGGCAACAGATGGTACTTCATTGCCTCCATAATGAGTTTTTGACATTCAATGTCATCCCTAAAGAGTGCATTGTTCTCCATATCTGCCAGAAACTGTGAAAAAGAAAGAAAATCAAACAAGCTGTATTGCTATAAATAACATGAAGAATAAAACTATGATTATCAAGATAATATTTTATACAAACACTTCCACTGCTTGATTTAAAATCTCTGCATTTTCAAAATGGTCACATAAAAAAGCTAGGGTAAAAATAAACAGAACATTCGCATTTTGAGCAAAACCATCAAACAAACAAATAAATAAATATTGAAGGAGGTAGGCCATCTGATCTTAATAGATTATTTAAGATTAATGGTTCAAAGGAAGGAAACATAATCTCCTTGAGTTCTGCTGTGCAGGAATGTTCAAGAAAATGGAAACAGGTTCTGGTATCTAAGTCAGTTCAACCTTAAGCTTTTATTCCCACATCCACCCAGTGCAGACGTCTGTAAAAGCCCTTTCAGCCAGCTCTGAATATTTTAATATATATTTTGTTCCTCACCTTGACAGTGACCAGAATCACAGAGTTTCACTTAATAAAAGCCTTTGTTAAAATTTTATATCAAGCTTACAAGCAAATTTGGCAATTTTAAATCTTAAATATGAACTAAATAACATTCAGCTTAAGACTACTAACGGAAGTTTTTTAAATACAAAGAGTCTGGAGTGGTTTGTACTCCATATTTATCAAACTGCAGGAAAAAAATATTAGGTTGAGAGTCACATTCTGATTATTAGAAGTCTGGAAACTGGTATTTTTCTGAGTTGTACAATATGGCATGAATAACAGAGAAAAAAGAAATTAAGCACCCCATTGGTATTTGGACATTTGTCAGAAAAAGAGAGACAAAAAACGGTACATGCCTCTGAAAAGCCCAAATCCTAACACTTTGTGAATATTAGACACGGACATCCACAAACCAGAATGAGATGTCATTACTGAGCTGCTGACAGCCAAATACTAAGAGGTGCAAAACTGCTGTGACATCAGTCATCAGAAGTACTAAAGGGACTTGCTGTGAAATAGATGTGCACAATATGGTCTGATTATCCCTGGCTTAAAGCTGCCTTAGGGCTGCAAAGCGGCAAATATGATAACCATGGTTCCAGAAGAGATACAGGTAACTACAGATGGCTAAAACTGAACACCTCAGCAGCAGGCCAAATAACACAAAATATGACAGAAAACATAACTAACCATCACAGAGAGAATAAAAAGCCCTTTCAAAACCCTTAATCAGTGATTTTCAGAAAACAGAGACTTTTTGCAGCTCTAAGTGGCTAAAGTTCTCACTATTTAAAATAGCAAATGAAGTGTTCTCATGTAAATTAGAAGAGGGAACTTAATCCATTCTTTAGTTTCATACCTTCCATTGTTTCCTCTTTTGACCCAAAGGACCACTTGTATCACTTCACAGGGACACTTTATGATTATAAAATAATAAACTAAAAGCTGTCTTTTAACAGTTTAAAAATATATACAAAATAAATCAATTAATTCTTATTGTCCTAAATCAGAGCTGTATGCATGCAAACCAAGGCTTGTACACAACAAGACCAATCTAGACTTTCAATATATTTTTCTGATGCACAAGCATCATATAATATTTAAAGCAACACTATGTGTGAATATGAGTCCTGCAACAACAAGACGCAACCTACATTTTCTACAGTTTCTAGCCCACTCAACCTATAAAGAATTCCTCACAGCACAGAGTCACAGTCTCTGAAAGCAACTTCATTTCATTTAAAAAGAAATGGAATCTACTCTGCAGGCTCTTGAAACAAAAACCACTATAATTACTCCTCACTCAAAGAACTTAGAATGGGCTTACTAAAAGTACATTTTTCCCAAGTTATATTATTTACATAGGTCCTTGTACTAAAAGCATTTCTAACAGCATTTACAAATGACACGTTAGGATGAAATCATAGTAACGGCAAATCTGATAAGGAGAATGGTAGTGTAGACACTCCAGTACTAAGAATTTCTGTCTAAAAGGAATCTGAGCCATCTTGTAATTCAAAAATTGCTAGATCATCTTTTTCACTATTTATCAGAGCCACATTACAGCTTAAGAGGCTGCCAAATTTTCACCTTTAGGAAAAAGAAACGTACTAATATTTAGGACACTGCTTGCATTAAAACCTGAGAGATGTCAGAATGCTGTCTACAAAGAGATGAATAAAACCAACTAATAAGACTAACAATTACTTACAATTTTTTTGCTTCCGGTGCTAGAGTTTCACAGTATTTCCTGAAGATCTGTATCTCTGCTTGCAATGGTTTTGGTTTCAGCAAGTTGTTCAATTTTCAAATTTAATTTCTTTCAAATACCTTTAACTCATCAACCATAAAACTAAAAAGCTTTTGTTTATATTATATTTGCTGTCAGATTGCCTAATGTCACACGATCATGAAGAAAAATATGATTCTGAAAACACTAAGACTGTTTTGGGCATTTTAATTAAGTTTACTCATCTACAAAATGTTTCCATTTTAAAATCAAAGCCCCAACACTTTTTTAAAATAAAGTAATAAATAAAAAGGTAACAGAAAAATCTTGTTTTAGAAAAACAAGTATATATTTGGAGATGAAAAATTAAATATAAAGTAAGTAAAATATAATTTTGCTTTTGTATTTCATCTTGCCTTTTTCCTAATCAGTTACTGAGTGGACATAATTTGATTTCATATTCTGGGATAAATTCTGTACTTTCAGTTTCTAAAGATGTTTTAATTACAGCCAATTAACTAAAAGGAATACAGCAGGGGTTACTTAGTTATCAATTAATTAAATGTTCAACAAAACAATGATTTCTTCCTTGTCAGTTGCCTTACTCTGAATTATGTTTCCAGAAAAAGTGAATGAGTCAAGGCCACAACTGAGAAAATCCTGCTTCTGAATATATAATAATCAGTATGTAAATAAATACTAAAATGCTTGGTAGAGACTCTTACTATCCAGCAAGAAGACATCAGATTAGAAGTAATACACAGAATGCAGTGCATGTGATTTATCACTAAGAATTAATTGAACTCTATTTTTCTGGTGTTAATCAATTTTACTTACTATTCAGGTTCCATAAAAATCCTATTTTCTTCCTTTAAAAGTGAATTCTCACTAAACAAACTGAAAACCATAAAGCAAAATCCTTTGACTATATAGTAAATATTAGATATTACTAAAGAAGTTCCAGCAAGGAAAGAGAAGAAAGGAAAAAAAATAAAAATGATCAAGCCTAGTTTACAAACTTGCTATCAGGTAGTAAATCACAGAATTACAAAATAAGTGGAGTTGGAAGAGACCCATAAGGATCATCATCTCCAGCTCCCAGCACCTCACAGGACATCCCCAAGGGTCACACCCTGGGCCTGAGAGCATTGTCCAAATGCTTCTGGAACTCTGTCAGGCTTGGTGCTGTGACCACTTCCCTGGGGAGCTGTTCCAGTGCCCAACCACACCCTGGGTGAAGATTTTCCTAGTACTCAACCTAAATTTGCACTGATACAACTTCATGCCATTCCCTCATTCCTGTCTTTGGGCACCACAGTGAAGAGATCAGTGTCTGTGCCTCCTCCTTTTTCCCGCAGAAGGGAACTGCCATGACGTCTCCCTTCAGTCTTCTCCAGGCTGAACACATCAAGTGCTCTCAGCCACTCCTTACACTTGAGGGCTTCCCATCTTCACCATCTTTGTTGTCCTCCTTTGGACACCCTCTAACAGCTTTAGATTCTTCTTATATTGTGGCACCCAAAACGACACAAGACTCAAGGTGAGGCTGTCCCAGCTCAGAGCAGAGCAGGACAATCCCCTCCCTTGCCTGGCTGTGATGCTGTGCCTGATGTTCCCCAGGACAGGGTTGTCCCTCCTGGCTGCCAGGGCACTGCTGGCTCATGTTCAAGTTGTCATGGACCAGGACCCAGGTCCCTTTCCATGTCACTGCTTTCCAGTGACATTTCCTATCCCATTCCCCAGTCTGTGCGTACATGCAGGGTTGCCCCATGCCATTTGCAGAGTCTTCTCCTTGTTAAACTTTGTACAGTTGGTGATTGCCCAGTCCTCTAATCTGTTGAGGTTTCTCTGCAGGGCTTCCTTTCATTTGAAGGAGCCAGTACAAAACTAACCAGAGTAGTCCTTCCTACTGGACTAGGAAAACTGTAATTTATAACGATTTAAACAAAAAGAGCCCAAAGCTTCCTCAACAATTTCTGCTAATGTCCAAGAAGGAGAAAAAGTATTGACTGGAAAGAACAAGAAGTACCTACCCAATGATGGCCTATCAAGAATTAATAGAAGAAAAATCACTCCAAACAATTAATTCAAATTGCATTTACTAGCTATTTCTACATGAAGGAAATATAATGAGCCAAATAAATGGTGTAAATTCAGTACAGAAGAAATTTAAGAAGGACACAGTTTCTAGTGACTAAGATATCCTTGATAAACATTTTTATAGGCAAGAAAAACAACTTTTTCTAGAAGCTTCCCCCCTTCTTGTGTCCTAGAATCAGAATATGCTGCAGTTCACAGACACAAACTATCATGCCTATACAACATGCTAAGTTATTACATGGAGCTCTAAGAATCCATATCACTATAATTTTTATGATTTGTCACTATCAATATATTTATGCTGAAGACATTTTGCTCACTGTAACCAGGGTATTAACTAGAGAGGAACTGAACTATTTACTTGTGGAGCAAGCAGAGGCAGTCTAATGTAAGCCAGGAGTTTACTGAGATCTTTCCTTCTCTGTTCCAAATCATGTCGAACCCACGTAAGCAGTGCATTCAGTATAGTTTCTTCATTAGGAATATTCATGTCATCACTTGCTAAAAGCTTAGCAATTTCAGTGGCTGGCAATAACAGAAATTCCTGATTTCTAATTACTTCCATGAAGTTTTCCTGAAAAAGAGAAGTATTTTAATAGAGGCAACATCATAATTTGAAGACATTTTATGGAACACCTGCTGTATCCTACCCCCTTTTCCCTCCCTTCATACCATCTCTCAGTTGAGCCACTGGAATACTCACTCAGGAGGAAGACAAAATAACAAAGTTATTTTCACCCTTGATCATTTTCCCAACTCAGTCATTCAGCCTCACAAACAGATGTGCTGAAACAACTGAGGGAAGTGTACAGACAGAAATACGCCACAGGTTGTGGGTGTTATTATCTCGGCACTGCAAAGTGAAGAATTACTTTCTGAAGTACAGTTAAAAAGATGCACTTTGTTCCTGTTGTCAAGCAAAGAGCACAATATGCTACAATAACTGGGCACATGTTTCCATTACTGATAGATGAAAACGTGGCAGTAAGTTTTCAGAGGAAATAAACAACACTAACAATTTTATTGTTGATTTAAAAGAGATTATTTTAAGTTTATTTTGCTATTTCACAGGTTTTATACAATTGATCTGATCTGACTGGGGAACAAAACATACAAAGAATGCACAATATTACACACACCTTGTTACACTGACAATACTTATTCTGATAGGATTCAATCTTCTAACTTTCATCCTATCATGTTCAGAAACAACTCTTTACTTCAAAATAAGAAATTCATAATATCTAACACATCCTACACTAATATCTGATTACTTCATAATATGAGGACTTTCAGCATATTCTGTAAGGATTTTGAGCAGTTTAGGCTGAAATAGCAGAAGTAGGCAGAAACAAAACCAGCAACATGAACTTACAGTGAAAAGGCTGAATGTAACAGAAAAGGGTGATGTCCACCCTCTCTCCTCATATACCTTTACAGCAGCAAAGCAAAGCAACACAAAAGCGGAAAAGTAAAATCACAATATATTGTATATTGGTAGGTTAAACTCCACTTAAATTCACACTCAAAACTGACAGTAACTTCATCATGCTAACAATGTTACAATTGATTTGCTAAATGCACTGTGGATTGCTAGATAGCCAACTAATGGTATGCTGGTTTTGCTCTGCCATCGCATGCACTTCTAAAACACCTGGAGAACAAAATGTGCTAGATCAATAAACATGGAAGTTTAACTGGACCTAATATGAAAATTACCCTTACTTAGTGTCTTATTTAATGATTTAAAAAGAAAGAATTGCATGCCAATAAAAAACCTGTAGATTAGAAGCCTATGTTGGAAAAAAAATAGGATTTTTAGGTCAAAAAAGAGGAGAAACTCACAAGAAGAAGCAAAAGGTACACTGCAAAACATACCTAAATTCAGTATTTAAAATAGCAACAAAATGACAGCACAGTTTGGCATTATATATGCAATGGGCATCATGAGAACAAAGCAAAAATATTAATACTTTTTTTATTGGTTGGTCTAATGCTTTCAAAGCTATATCTCAGGACTCCAAAGATACTGACTAATAAAAAAAAGAAAGCTGAACTAAGAGGAAAAAACTAATTAGGTGTAAACAGTCTATCTTATATAAAGATGTATATAAAATGGCTACAAGATATGTCAAGGGAAAGATCCAAGTTACTCCACTCCAGGGTAACTCTGGAAATCAGGAAAATAACTGAAAATGTTATTGGTGTACATAATCCTACTTGTGGATAGAATTTGGAAAGAAAACTTTTACATTTAATAAATGAAAATATTAAATTAATCTGCAAAGCATTCCTACAACAAAGATCTACTTGTCTACACAAAAAAAGTACTTCCAAGCGAAAGCTATAGTAGATTAGAAGGGAGATAGAGTTGTCTTTTCCTCTTTAATTCATTTAACTATTTCTATTACAAAATAAAAGTTCAAATGAACAAATATATGAATTAAAGGCAGTGAAAGGACTGTACCAATATTCAGAAGCACTACACACACACTGCTATTTATTTCACTCTGGTATTAAATGCCTGGCAGTAAAATTGAATCTAAGAAGTGATCAAAATTATTTCCACAGTTTAAACATGCAGTTCACAGAAATTCATATTCCACTGAGTTAATTTTTTCCATTGGCTGCTTTTTTGTTGGTTCTTTTTCCTAGACAGTATGCAAGCTGGAGCTGTGCTTTTAGTTTTGCTGAATGAACATGCAGTGAGCTCTGACAAAGAGAAACACCAATAACTACTATCTTAAACTTTCCAAATTGTCTATCCTGATCACAGGAAGAGGAAGGGGAAAGCACTTGCATGAAATGTTCTTTTGTCTCTGGAGGCAACAAGATGATCCTGCATAAGTCAATCAGGGATCCTCTTTGGAAAGCTTTTTTCCAACTGGACTTCATCAGTTCAACAGCTGTCATGTGTAAAAAGCCTGATTTTCCTTCTTGTTGCTTGCAGACCATTGCTTTCTGGGATGGGAACAAGTTCAATTTCCTTTTGCTCCCATTCTATTTTTAAATCAGAAACTCCTTTTGAGCAGAGTATCAAAGCATTCCACTTGGAATACAGGCACTCTTTGCCCTATGTCTGGGTTTTTTTATAATGAGAATCTGAAAATTCCTCTTCCTTTACAGACAGAGATTTTGAAGACAAAAAGAAGGAGCCAGTGTATCTCCTAGCATTCTTAACCTCCTCATTAGCCTTTTCTTTCCTTCTTCTTATGGGAACTCTCTGTGGAAGAACAGGATATTTCAGAGAACAAATGGTCTGCAGTTTCAACCCCTTGCTTTCTGGTCCTGAAAATAAATGGAATTTCTCAACCCCAAAATTATCTCCTCAAAGAGCTTGGAAACTTTATCAAATAAGTAGCCTAAGGCTTTTGTATTAACCAAGACAGGGACATGCAGTCCTCATGCTCAGTGCTGGGTACTGCTCATTCACATCATAACCTCAAATTCATTCTTCAGCAACTGCTGAGTGAGTAATACTGATACCCTTAACCACAGATCTGCCTTGGGCTTGGTACAGAGCAAAAAAATATTAGAAACATATAAAAATGTTATGATGTGTATTTCTAAATGATACTTAATCCCTACAGTGGGATGCAGTGAGAAGTTTACTCTCCCTGTACACTGTGTCAGAAGGATGAAAACCTTGGACACCTGCAGGCTGAGAGGGAGTGAGGCTGCCCAACAGGTATGTCTTACCACAGGGCTCTGCTTAAACTCTGAACCTGGGCAACCAAAAAGCAAAAGGTGTTTGACTCACAGGATCTGAATGAGAGCAAACAGGAAATGTAATTTTGTCTGCTGACTGCTTCAGTCCGCTGGTCAACTAAATATGAATTCACTAAGAACTGAACTGAACTATTAACAGCCAAACAGCTACTTTACTTTTACTCAGATTTGACTGATGTGTTAAACAATTAACCTAATACTTGCACTGTGTGCAGAGTTTGTTTAGAGTACAACTATTGTACCTTGACTCCTTGTTGCACTGTTTCTGGATTCCAAAACAGGCTGAGCAGCATGCAGAAACCTGTTCAGTCTAAACAAGGCAGTACTGATCCATTGTGCTAGGCAGGACTGAGGGAACTAGAAAGGCAAAAATATCTTGGGTGTTCATAGGTGAAAAGAAAGTGAATGAGTATTTTCCAAGTCAGTTGATTACTGATATTTTGATTACAGGATATTTTGGACTGCAATTTCAGGTGCAAGAATCCTTGTTTTAGGCACTATGACAATCTTTGGTTCTGGCCCTTTATGGACAAAAAGCATTTAAATTTCTCCTCTCTTCATGCTCCCCACTAACAAAAGAAAAATTGTCCTGGTTATTGCAAGGAAAAAAAAAAAGACAAATAATCCCTCTTTTTCTTTCAAATCATACCTCCACGATTTTTTCTTACCCAACTACTGCCTTACAGGAGAAAGCAAGTTTTAGTGTGCCACACCTTTTCTTCTGCAAAACGACCTAGTTTCTGTGCTTGAACCCAATCTATTACTCTGTTCTTTTAAGCTTTTCTTTTTATCCATCCATTGATTTGTTCAGAAATCACATTAATTCCAAAACTAACTTTATCTGAATCTTGTAATACCATCACTGCTCATGTACTTTCTGAAGACTTCTGATGAAAATCAAAATGACTTTTCACTCTGCTTTAAGCATGCATAACTGAGCAACAATGATTACACAGGGACTAACTCAGGCACTATCTCACATAAAGTTTTGAATATCTGTTCTTTCTTTTTTAGTTGTAAATCAGAAAATTAAAATCTGACTACTGAAGAAGCTACTGACACTCACCTAAGAACACCTCACTAGTCACCACAGATATTTCATGTTCTGGAAATCACACAGGCTAGTTTTTCCTCATCTCAAGGCATTCACTTGCCTTTTGTTTACTTTTTGTGGAAAAAGTTTTCATTCAAGGTACACTATCAACTGTTTCAAACAATCAAGATGTCAAAAAGGGGTGTTTGGTGTGACTTTGAAGACAGCAATAAAAATGCGCAGAAGGCATTTTGCGCAAAAATGCCTTTTAAAATTCGTTAAAGCAAACAGGTAGAATACCGGCCAGTCTACTAAAATTCCTAAATTAATAATTTATAATTGTATGCCTCAAATACTATATATGAACCACAGCAAAACAAGATAACCTTTGTTCAAAAGATATCTTTACTCAGATACATTTCATGATTCTATCAACTCTGTTTTAGAACTGTGATGTGTAAAAATCCGTTGATTAAATCAACTTTTAATCAGTTCATGTTTCACTTCATGTATCTTGAGGAGTTTTTAAGCTTAAGTTTGTAATGCCAGCAATTGACCAGTTTTGAAAAACTGTTCCTCTCTGTCAAAACAACTTATCAAGTGTCAACACAGTAAGTAACAAAGTAATGCAACACTTCAGACCTCTCAGCATAATAAACATCTGTAATACAAACAAATGCAGCATTCAAATCCTTCTTATTAAATTTTTTTAATCACTGATGCTTTCCAATGACTAATACACTTTACTCAGACAGAAGAACCCTATTAACAGAGGCAGACCTAATGGGATAACTCACTGATTCATCATCCAGTTTAAGCAAATGTTCATTTCACCTGAATTTCAAATCTTCATGTAAAAAGGTATTTTAATGAAGCAGGTAAGATGATTACAAACTTATTACATGTGTCATAAAAAACAGAGAATTTTGTACTTGTAAAAAACTTTAAAACAGAGAAGTTGTTTTACTTGTAAAATACTATATGGCAATCAGGGGATTTTTTCTGTCAAAGAAAAACTTGTAGAAAAAAAACATGTGCAAATTAAAATTTAAGTATTTTATACCATTCACTACTTTCAAGTATTTTAAAAGAACCAGAACTATAAACTGTACTCAGTATAATTCCACACTGTTCTATGCAGCATAAAAATAATTCCCTGTTATAACAAAGAGAATTTTGCCAGCTACTACAGGTGTATAGTGTACCCTTACACTCTAATACTTCTTAATGGAAAGAGCATCAAGTATATAGCACTTACTAGTGCTGAACATTTTCTTTTTTCAAACAGCTTTTAAACAAATGAATTTTGTTGGGGATTTATTTTAATTGAAGATTCAATTGGACTATACATTTCTATGCAGTTTCCATAGCAACATTCATTTCAAAATAAAGAAGCTGCTTCTCTATTACTCATTATTACGAAAATTCAATTTAATGTCTCCGTTGGAACTAAACAACATTAAAAGAGGCCTTGGGAAAAATCCATCCAGCACAACTAATTAGTTTTGAGAATGGCTTTTTAAAATCCATCTAATTAGAATTTCACTTGCTTCAAAGGCTTAAAAGCAACAATTTTGCCACTGAAGTAAACAACAGCCAAAAGGCACAGAACTATTTTCCTCTGGTCTGAACAAAAGAAAGATGGGTTCTACAAAATAATGGCTTTTAGAAAGTTCACAGCCCCTATTTGCCCTAAGTCAAAAACAGTCAGAATACTAATATTAGAATGCCAACATTCCCCTTTATAAGGATGCATTACTTGAATAATTCTTACTATTCTGTTCTTCGCAGTTCATTTATAAAGGACATGACAATAGTCCAGACCAAAATACATGCTTATTCTGAAAACAAGTAGGTCAGAGGAGAGAGCTTCTCTTTTCACATATTTTTTCTATCTATTGCTGGTCTCACTCAGCAATAAATTCTAATACTCCTCAAAGGCATAAGCCACATTTACTGTTTCATTGCACATTCTACCTAACTGCAGTGTCCTTATTTTTGTTTGTGCAATAATGAAGACCAAGAATAGAAACATGTAAGTTACAATGTGCACATTATTTATTGATCTGCCTTAGTAAATCTGTGTCCATGATATTAAACATGTGAGAGATCCATTGACTGGGGAAGAACTTTCTCTGGTATATGAAAAAACCCTTATCTTAAACTGCTATTCATACTAAACTAATTTAATTTAAGCCAAGAAGTAATTTTTTTTAAAAATTGTTTTAAACCAGCAAAACCTAAGGCAGCAAGAGGAAGAACCATGGATTTCTAATACTAATTACAAGACATAAATTACAACTCTTGGATCTAAGCCAATATCTTGATGGCAAGGTAATGCCATGACACACAAGCAAATTAAGTACTATCTTCATTCCCACATCTCTTATGTAGTATCTAGATGCCCTCATTCCAATCCCAAGAGCTTACTTAGGCAAAATTTCATCAACGTGTGAGCAAAACACCTCACAAAACTGCAAAGAGCAGATGAACTGACTTGCTTCAGAGAGAATTCTTCTGCCTTCTTCTGATAACTTTACTAAAATACATTGTGAGAAGAAAAAAACACAATATTTTGTATTAAAATAAAAGGATGACTGTTAAGCAGATGAAGTTTACTTAAGCTGGTTGGTCTGAATTTCTATAAGTTAACTCAAAAATTGGCAAATTTGTACTTAGTGACATATTACCTAGCCTAAGATTAAATTCTCTGATGCCAGACATCCCATTGCTGATTTAGTAAGGATAATGCAGAATCTATATTGCTGAATGTCCACATTCATACCCCAAGTATAACTTAGAACCTGATTACTTCAGTTCATTAGAAAAAAGGAACTCTACTCTTCCATTTAGTAATGTGTAATTTTGGAATAGGTGATAGCAGCTTGCCCACTGTGAAGTCTGTAGTTTTTGACTACCAGAAAGAAAAACAAGATTTTGAAATATTTTATTAAATGCATAATCCCACTTCTGTTACAGGAAACTATTAATGCTTGTGTAATTCCTTCCAACTCTAAAGCAGTAAGTTTGCAGTTATTTTGTAATTTTTCATTATGGAAACATATGAGCATTCTTGTTTGAAAACAATGAAGGCTTTCTGAGGGAAAAACATTAGTACTATAGTTAGGAAAACATTCTGTATTTCCCTCACTAGATAAAGCAGATTCTTAATGTAACAACATACCATAGTGTAATTGTGAGCCACCTTGTGCAAGTCAGTGCAACCCTGTGCATCAGCAAAAGATCGGATTCCAAGGCAATTGGATGGGTGAAGCTGCTTCATTAGGAATTTACAGCATGCTTCTACAACCTGAGAGAGCTGAAGAAGGCAAGCTGTAGACAACAGGCACTCAATGTTATCTTCTTTTAATTCAAGGCGACCTAGTAAGGTCAAAAAGAAAATCACATTAATTTGCTCTTATAATCTTACAAATTCCCTAAAACCCCGAGGCAACAGAATTACTCACAGATTACGATAAAATAGAAGGCTTAGTAAACATCACCCTCAGCTTTAGATAACTAATAGTTTTCAAAATTAGTACCTATAATGATGTAAAGAAAGGGAATCCTAATGAGATTCCTTTCTTTGTCAGTCATGATACATTTAATAGATTCACATAATCTGTTAACTAACTGAATATGGTAGTATCAGAGAAACTTTATCCTATCAGGTTGTCTCAGGTAACAGCAATGAGACCTAGTTGCTGTCTACAGCTTTCTCACCAGGGAAGGGGAGGGGCAGGCACTGATCTCTCTGCTGACTGGAGACAGGAGCCCAGGGAATGGCCTGAAGCTGTGTCAGGGGGTTAGGTTGGACAGGAAAAGGTTCTTCCCCCAGAGGGCAGCTGGGCACTGGAACAGGATCCCCAGGGAAGCGGTCGCAGCACTCTTGACAGAGTTCAAGAAGCACTTGGAAAACACTCTTGGACATGTGGTGTGATTGTTGGAGTTTTCTGAGCAGGGTTGGGAGTTAGAATTTGAGAATTCTTGTAGGTTGCTTCCAACTCCGGATATTCTATGATTTTTTTTTATTTATAGGAATTTATATAATGCGAATAATTTGTAAAGAGCATTTGAAATCTAGTAATAGATTGCTCATATGAGGACAAGTCATTAGATGAAATTCCCATTTTCACTTCAATTACCTGTATATGCATATTGAACCAGAGCCCACAATGCCTTTGGCTCCACACCTTCCATCTTGATTTCTTCTTGTCTTGCTTCCCTTACATCATTAGTGAACATTGCTGCAAAGTAGTCCGAAACAGAGGAGAGAACCAACCTGAGTTCCACATGCAGGAGAAAAGGAGAGAAACAGAGAAGAAAAGAAAAATACCTTAGTCAACTTGATGTTTGTTAATTTATGATTCATTACTTTGCCCTTTGAAGAAACACTGTAGGGAGAAAAACATCTAAAAATCGACACAAAGTGCGCCATGCTCTAGTTTCTCTCTATGAATAATGAAACACTGATACTAAACCTACACTTGCTACTGATCTAAACTAACTCCCCTTTCAAAGCTCAATGACTTTTAACAGCCAGCACAGACATAATCCCCCCCTCAAATCCACATAAATTTGAAATGGAATATAAATATACATTATATAAATAAAAATCAAATGTAATTGACTTTCATTTATATTATGTTAGATATTTCTTTAAATGTGAAAGAATGACTTACCAGTCTTTTTCAAAGTGCTCTAAAGTGCTTCTACTCTTGGTGCACACATATACATTCAATTATTAATACTGATTACAAAATTTGTCACAATAAATGTGAGATCATACAGAGTCATCTCTTTTGTGGGTATGGATTTAGCCTTTTTTAACAATCCTGACTGTTTTACAATGCTGTGTAAGCAAACATGTTAATGCACAATGGACATTTCTTTGGATTATTGAGAGTAAAACACTAACTACAAATAATAATGCCACTCTGCAAAATGTGCAAGTATGTATTCAGAGACTGGGGTTAAAGAGAAAATGATATGAGGCAGGAATATGAAACCTACCATAACTATTCAGGAGGAACAAGACACCTCCAGGAAGGGCCTTGTGGCTTGGATCAATTTTTGTGCTGTAGCAGTTCACTGTTGCCTTGCCCACAATGAATTCAATATAAATACACTTGGCATATGTAGTGATATATAAACAGCAAGCCCAAGAACCCAGCCTACTGCAAATATATTAAACAGCCCATATGCATATATTCAATTAACCTAATACTTCAGGCAGTTTATGCTGTGCTGAACAGCATATACAGGTGTGTTAAAATGACAGAGATCAGGAACCACAAAACAGAGCAAAACTATTTGAAAAGGTGAACACCAGTGCTTTGAGGAGGATTTACAGTACATATACAAAGAAATGAAATACAAGGAGCTGTCTCTTAATTTCATAATACATTTTTCTTGTGAATTTTCTGATCATTGACCATTTAGTCAGGCTTACGGGCTTACAGGAAAGAAGGGTAATCCTTTTTTCCTAGCTGTTAAGGCAACAGAGTAGACTTATGAGTGCATGGGAAAACAATTAACACCTTATATGATTGAAAGTTTGTCAAAAGAAACAAAGTTCTGTTCTTTTAAAGAAAAATTAAATTCTTTTGAAATATGAGATTTATTCTGTGGCTGACTACAAAAAACTAGAAACTTCTGCCAAGGTAGGGGCCAGGCATTACTTCTAGGCATTTTAACTTCAGGTTTAATGAAATCTGCATTTAAATGAAAATACTGCCTCCTAGAGATCTATAGAAGTGGAATAAATTAGAGATGATATACATTTAAGTATAAGAGAATTTCTGCAATTGCTTTTGATGCTAGAATGAGATGACAAGACCACATTCCTATGTACAAAATAGGGGTTCTCACTGGAAGGGGAAAAGGTTTGAATAACCCAAGTATCTCTGCAGGTCCAGTTCAGAATTTAAAGAGGCAAACCAACCAACTTAACATATTCACATCTGGCAGTTCTGACTTGAAACTTCTACACAGAACAGAGCTTGAAAAAGACAGGTCTTCTGCAATGGGAACTTAATGAGAACTTAATATTTAGTTATATGGCAGTTTGGGGGTTGTTTTTTTCTTTTTTCTCCCCCAGCAGAGCAACTAGACTAGGTAGCTGCACTATTATTAGAACACCAGACTGTATACATTTTAGCAACAACTGCTGAACAAATGCCAAATAATAACATGAGGGTCCCAATGCCTTCTATCAGAGGTTTGATATCAGCAATTTCCCCCCTGTAATCTCCAGACTCCAGAGTCCTCCAGAGAAAATTAACAGAAATGCAATCCATTCACTATTTTTGCAGACTTGTTCAGATCCATGAGGAGGTACACATGCTTCACAGTGGTAAGTGCTTTCCAGAGAGTGACTTGCATATGCTGACAGAGGATGCAAAGTCCAGAAGTGGTTTAATACAGGCAATTTGAAAAAGCACAAATTATACAGAGAGCAGGCCTGCCGCTTCAGCCGAGCAGTTTTGTAATAATTTCACAATCAAAAGCCTTAGAAGAGATATTCACACTTTTCACTTAATTCAACTTATTTAGCAAAAAAAAGTTCTTTAAAAGAAAGAAATGAGATGAAAATATATAGTGACAATGCATCAAGGTGACACTGAGCTAGGATAAAATAAAACAAAGGCAGAGTTTCAGCTAGCTGGCCTTTTCTTGTCCCATCTTTTTCCCACTAGTCAATAAAAATCAATTACTGCTATACACATGTGACTTGATATTCACTTGTCACTAAATACTGACAAAATCTGTGTGTTTCAGTACATTTTTCTGTTCCTACAGGAGGCTCCAAGTCTGCTGATGTCTTTAATTTCAGTGGCTTGGATTAATCCAAAATTAGAAAGATCTACTGTGACAGCTTAAGTTATTTTGAAGAGTTTTCCACTGAGAGCCACTAAAATATGTGGCACACTTTAAAATCCATACTTGCTGGAACTGCCACAAACTGCCTCATCTAGATAGTTTTCTAGGTCACCAAAGCAATTACTGTGTAAAATGATGACAGCTGCCAAACGTGGCAATTTATAGTTTAGTATCTGCAAACCTGTCTCACCTGACAGAATGAAGTGATGCTGCTTAAGATCTGAAAGATAAAAGGGGTACTTCCAAGGCAGCTCCTTGTTTGTGGCTGTGTAACACCTGGAAAACCCATCCTTGGAAACTCACTTATCAGTATTCACTGTAGTTGTAAAGTGATACTGAGGAGTTCATGCTCTTTCAAACAAGCTTCCTAAACCCTTGAGTACATAAGGTTCCATTTGCCTTCTTTTCTTAAGTCCAATATATTTTATATTTCAATCTTTCAGTGTTAAGAGAAAGAAAGACAATGGTTCTGCCCCAGACTGCTGATTAAAGGATGTGAAGCAGGCTTTAAATGTCCTGTGGGCTGGAATTTACACATATTTCCATTTTCTTACATGAATATATTACTGTGGGTTATTACCAAACAAAACAAGATTTTATTATGGATATAGCAGTTAACTGAATGTAATAAATATGAACATAATAAATGGCAGACATCTAAAATTGCAGTGGACACAAAATAAACACCTGCTATGAAAAGATTAAATTCATTAAATCAAAGTATGCAAAATTTCTTTATGGAACTGCAAGCTGAAGGGGTGGAAACATAATACATTTCTTCCTAGTGGAGAATGGTCCCCTTTTCCTATTTGCTTCTTGACCTTGTAAATAAGTTCTTAGCTATAATTTCAGCATAGAAAAAGAAGATAAACACATTTGGAACAATAGAGAATGCCATATTCAGAAAAATCATGACTATATGTGATGCTTTTATTTGTAATAGACTCATAACCTGAGTTCTTTGAATAGATACAAAATCGTTCAGAATTTGACAGTAATGTATTACCTGTGCTTGTTACCAAGGCAGACACCAAACTCATGTCACTTTTCTCTAAAAACATACATCATGCACCTCGCAACACTCAATAAAAGTGGAAATGGGTAATTTTAAAAATACAGAAATTATTAAAAATACCAGGTTCAAAACAGAAAAACTGAATACTCCTCTCTCTGTATAAGTGTGAATAATATTAATAATGAAATACCAGGTCTGTGACCACATACTATGAAAACCTCTTTCTTATGAAAAAATAAAGGAAAACAAAGCTGTACAGTGTAAGTGAACCTTTTATTTTCTTACACATCTTAGAATGCCAAGCCATTAAGCTAAGATCTATCTAATACATATTCTGTTGCTTATTAAGTCTCAAGACCAAATAATCACTGGTATTCTGAAATGCTTGCTCTGATCCAGCCTGCAGTCAATACTAAAGAAGTCGGAACTTGTATGGAGGCAGCAAAAAATATCACAGAAGTTTTTTATTTTAACATTGGCTACTACAAGTACATAAAGGCAGTCATCTTATTGAATTTCTATAAAATTTAAATTAAATTTAGAATTTCCATATTTATATTTCCCACTATGAAAATAATTCAGTTTTCAGTGAGAGACTTTGGATCTACTGGGATTAAGACTGTAGTTGTTGCTATGTTTCTCTGTGAAAACAAAACAGAGAACTAACTTATTATACAAAAGGCAAAGCTTCTTTGTAAGTTGCTCCAACATTATAAAGTGAACAAGGGACAATCGTAAGCCTCCCACCTCCTGCTACAAGCACAAAGTGTGCTTCTTTGGTTTTAACTCTCATGCATTTTTAACACAAAAGATCCCAACTACAGCAAGATGTTTCTCCTCAGAAGACAAGTCCAGAGCAAATAACAGGTAGCAGCATATGCCTCATGCACTACAGAAACAGATAGAGTAGCAGAAACTGGAGAAGCAAAGTCAGTTCTCTAAATAAATGAGAAACAACAGTGAACCACATTAAAGGACTTTTTAGTGTGTTTTCTATCCGTTTCTTTCACTGCAAATAGAATCTTACAATCCTTACAAGATATTCATGGCTGTCTTCCGCACCCTTTCTACACATTTTTAACCATTACATAAGCCACAGTCCAAACATGTATTGCAAAGGGGTTACCTTGGCTCCATAAGGGATTTAAATGATTTCCTTATTATAATCACTATCTTTTCCTGTTTACACCACTCCAAAGTTTTCTGACCCGAAATTACTTGAGCATGTGTACCCTAGGGGTGTGTGTATTCCCTGTTTTCATCCGATTCATTTTTTTCACAGGGACAACACAGCTTAGTAAGTAATTTGAACATTTCATAGAATAAAGTCTCTGAGAGCAACAGCAAGCTATGGTTAAAAAGCCTCCCTGATTCTCAAGTCAGTTCCCCTCCCATCTCAAGTCATTCCCTCACAGCAGTACAACAGTGTGCGTAACGCCTGAATGAAAGCAGAAATCTTGCTTTTTAAGGAAAGTACCAACTCCAAACCAGCAACATCTTCCCATCCTTTTATTACTATTACAGCACTGAGCTGTAGTTTCACTGTGGGAGTAGGAATGAGCAACAGAAAACAAGAATGCTTTAGGATGCTATTTCTGTTGTAGATCACAACTTAGCAGACCACAGCTTAATTATACCTAGGTTCTATTCAAACTACAAATTTTGTGCATTAAATATCGCAATGTGCTTCAGTTACATATGCCTGTGTTTTGCAATCTTTGGTATTTTCCTAGCTTTTAAGTGGCATACATATGATCTGTTGATTACACAGATGACAGAGAGGGTAATGTTTGAACTAAATTAGACATCTAAGGACTTGCAATGTTCAGAAGTCTCCTATCAAAGGACTCTTCTTACTACGGGAGCAAAAACCCTTTATGTGTACAGAAGACTGTCCTAATTGTTAATTGTGACTCCAATAACATAATTGCTAGTACAAATTAAAAATTGAATCTAAGAAAAAAAATTTACATCATTCTATGGTAAAGAAACCACTACAACTTACAATATTCTGGGAGTGTATTTGGAACTTCTGGGGGTTTAATTTTGTTATGCAAATATCATAAGTATACTTCAAAAAAAAAAGAATGTTATTTTTTTTAAAAGTCTGTATTGCATACAACTGATAAATTAACTTTTTATTTCCAAATAATTGTTAAAAAATATATGAGTTTAAAGTATTCTAAATTGTTTAGGATGTTCTGACACTTTTTAAACAAAATATGAGACACACTCTGAAGGTGCATTTGTAAATAAAAAAACTATGAAGTTATTTCAAATTATAATAAACTTACCTGTGAGCTGGAATTCTACGATCACCAGCAACTAACACCACGTCACATAGCTGATTGTGTCTAAGATAATTCTCCATCTTTTTAAAAGTTTGTTCAGCATGGTTGAGAGCCTGAAAAAATTCATCTGAGTTACAGGGCTCCATTGTTTGACAAGATGATAAGGTGTGACTGCTGTCAGAGGTTCTGCTGAAGACAAGAACAGAAATCTTAGTTCACACAATATTCAGGTGAAATTTTATCTACAAAGGATAAAATAAATATCACATGTGATTTTAAAGTTTACATGCATGATTTGTTTTAATATATATTCCCTTGCTATTTTATTGTTCTTCATATTCATAGCTTCCCTCCAAACCTAATCTAGATCCTTGTGAAAAAAGTATGAACATTTCATGTTGTACTGTTCAACTAAGAGACAGACAGAGATGGGCTCAGCAGTTGTACCTGTAGCACTGTCAGATGGTTAAGGAAGAATATCCACCAAGACCCTGCAAAGACCCATAAAAAAGTAATGGAAAGATGGCAATAAGGAACCAAACCCCTTCCTGCCACTTATGTTTCATACTTAGCCTAAGGTGAACAAGCCTAAGGCTAGAACAAAACTCAGCTAGTAAAAGGGGACAAAAACCACAAAGAAACATACTGATACACCACCAGTCCTATTGCACTCATTGTGTCTAATATGAGATCTAGCACATCAGAAGTCAACAGAAGTGAAAAGCAAGGGTTATTGGAGAGGAAAAATATTGCTGTCTGTATATACGAACACAGAAGATTGGGAAAAAACAGGAACAGAAAAAATGTAAAAGGAATGCATAGAGCTAGGAGATAAAGGAAATGAATCCTAATTATGTGCACCATGGAAAGCAGGTTTTCTTGCTCACAGTTCTTTAACTGATTACTACTTAGTTTTCAACAATCCAGACAACTTATAAAATACTCCTATAAAATATCTACCATAACATTTGGAATGATGTGGTTTCACAAGATCTGCATCCCAACCCCTGCTTCCACAAAGATGCCATAAGCACGCTTGGAGCTAAATCCATGATAAAACTTATCACACTCATTGGTATAGGATATTAATTTCAAGACTATCCTATTCATTTCAAGAATATCCTGGAGCTCCTCAAAACCAAAGTCTAAATTTCCAACAGAAGATTTTCTGTAAAGGGGAACGTTGTGGTTTGGTCTTGGATTTTGTATGGTTTTTTTTTTTTTTGCATGTACCCAGGTAGCTAAAAAAGCCAAGCAGTTTGGTACTTGATTCAGAGCTAAATCTAATAATGGATCAGAAATGAGATACCTGCCTACTGATTTCCCTTGGGGGACTTTATGCTAAATGTTCTCACTGAAGCTGTAATAGCCATTTATTTATGTGTCAACTTCTTCCCTGCTCCCTGCAGCCCAGAAGTCACTTGTTCTGTTCCACCACCCTCCTTTTAAGAGGCTGACACAAGTATTCTTTGTGGCTATTTTTGAAACTGAATCAGGGGCTCATATGAAGATGTAACCATGTAACCATGGACAATATTATATTGGGTGGCATTCTCAAGGGAATGAGGAAGAAGTACTCAGTGAAAGCAACACTTTAACCAGCAGCCCTGAAAAACAATAACAGAAGTGGAAAGAGTAGGTTGCTGGTCAACACACAAATACTTAGGAAATTATTCTGTATGTCTGTATCACAATTTAGCACATTCTCAATTGGGTTAATACATTGTGGTTTTCCTGGTTTGTTTGAACTATATTTTAACCTACATTCTTCAAAGTCACTCCATTAAAAATAATTTTTAAAAAATTGCATGCTACCAGGATTTTATTTACATTGCAACCTTACAAAGTGTTTTGGAGATAAAATGGAAAAAACCAACAAAGGAAAAAGCTTTCCAAGTCAGCACTTGCTGGAGCTACTGCCAGACTCAAAACTGCAGGTTTTCCACACAGAACTCAGTCATCATTCTCGTTCAATATGGAAAAATAATTGCAGTGGTGTCTGTTTTCCAGTATCCACAATAAAGCATGTATTCAGGACACAACAGAGTCAAGCGGAGCTCTACCCCTCATCTAAAGACATTCAATCCCATATCTGTCCTCCAGCTAGTAACTTACAAACTATCTTCTGTAATGAAGGAACAGGAGAAGGAAAGAAAGACTAAGGTTCAGTGGTCCATAAAGAGAACATGAAAGAGACCATCTAATAAATCTGGTATTTACAAAACAACAACAACAACAACAAAAAAAAACCCCAAAACAAAAACCAAAACATGAAACAAAACAAAAACCCCAAAACAAACAAAAAACCCCAACAAAACAACAACAACAAAACCCCCAAAAAACCAAACCAAACCAAACAAAACACCAAAAAACACAACAATGCTTCAAAAGCTATTTGTGCCTGTTACTCTGTGGCTGGATATGAAAAATTTAAATGCCACTCCTTCCAGAAGCTGTTTTATGAAGTTTTTTCCAGTTCCATTTGCCACACTGATGACAACCTAGGAGAATTCCTAAAGAACTTACTCCCTCAAAGGTCAGTGAGTCTGAGGTGAAAGAAAAGACATATCAAAGGATTCTGCTGCTCAAAGAAAACTCAAGGTGGGGAGGCAGACTTAGATTGGAAGTTACAACATACATAGTTACATACTAACTCCAATACTGATCATACAGAGGAACATTGCAGAGCTGCTACCACCTGGTACATTGAAGACCTTGTCTTTAAATAATTACAGACATTTTACTAAACTGTTCAAGATCAGCACACAGCTGATGAATTCAGAAATCCTGCTTGTATTTCATGTTCAAATATAAATATACATTTTATGTTATATTTTAATATACTTCCCAACTTTAATATACAATTAAGTAATTGCAGTGTTTTAATACCTGGATGAAATAAATCAGATACAACACTGCACACTAGGTACACTCTAGGTATTTTTAGCTTTATCTCCACCATGCCTTCAAGGTCTGTAGATTGCTGCTAAGGCACCATGAAAAAAGAAAAACAAATCTAATGCTAATAGGCTTACACTTTCTATATAAGAGTCTGCACAGCTGTTAGTGAATTCTTAAAAGTGTACAAATCTAAAATGATGATCATTGCCTCAGGGATGCAGGACAGCTAACAAACAACAGCAATAGAGGAGATCCAGGAGATTAAAATCTGCGGAAGAATTCAAAGCTCACTGTCCCACTAAACAACCATTTGAGGTAATGCTGGTTACAAATGACACACAGGAGTAAGATGTGAACAGTATTACAGCTGACTAGCTCTGATTCTTGAATCTGAACGACCTCTCTGCATCTCAAACCCAACCTTGGTCAAAGATCTGGAACTCAACTTGGAACTGGGCTCTATACTAATACCAAATTAATTTGACAGCATCTCTCCTCTGAATAAATCACATAATGATCTAAATTATGTCATAATGACAAAGATCTGATCTAAATCCTTTTCTACTTCTTTACATGGCAAGGGAAAGAGGAAGGACCTAAACAAACAAAGCAGAAGTGCTGCTTCTGTTACTTCATGTTTTTAGGGCTTGTAGCTACTAGGCAGTAAGTTACAGAGGAGCGTAGAAGTAAAATAACTCTTTTCTTCTAGAAAAAGGAGTTTTAAAAGGACATTTCATGCACACTATTTATTTGTAAAAGAGGTAACAGGGCTTTTGTATGGGAAAAAGCTCTTTGAAATCTACAGAGATTAAAATATTGGTATGGAGTTTTTTCCCTCAAGTCAACATATAAGAAGCCATATTTTAGACTACAAAGGAAAAACATTTAATAAGTTCTTAATTCCAGGTATTAAGCAGAATTATTTAGTCTGTCCAAGAGCTTATACATTCTTAAGAAATGAAGGGAATGAAACATGGTTTAAGTATAGTTTCCCCATAAGGCAGAGATACTGATAACAACACAAAGCAAGTTCCTACATTGCCATTAGTTACACATTAAATTGTACTGACACTGAACTCAAAATTTACCTAAATTATTTGTTTTAAAGCATGTAAGTAAACATTAACATGAATTAGAAGACAGTAACAGAAATACAAAAACCACTAGATGCTCTACAGGATTAAGAACATAATTTAAAAGACATTTTCAGTTTACTAAGTTCAAATCCTTTGTGCATTTTCTCTAGTATATAACTGTCTGCAAAAAAACCCAAACAAACCAAGATTGTTTAAAACCTCCTAAATAAATATCTCCAGTTCTCCAGTTCGACAAAGTAACTAATTTTGCCATATGCACATTATTCTCTTACAATTAAGACCAAATGTTGTAGAATTTTCAATCTACACATTTATCATTTAAAATTTGACTTATTTTCTACAGTGTTCCGCTTCCTATGAAAAGAATATCCTAACTGAGGTAATGCTGCACCTAAAACTTTCCCATCCCAAATATATGCTGCTGAAATGGAAGGTGATGTTATACCTGTATCCTATCCAGTGACATAGCTATTTAAAAATTCACATTTGAATGTCATTTAAAATGGGATCTCTTCAGAGGTATGTTACAGTGCATAGTTGTTGCAGCATGGTGAGGCTGCTGTTATGATGCAGCAGTATGCAGGATTTCCTTTCCCGGAAAATCTAGTATTTTGACATGTGGTGATAAAAGCAAATATGCTGTGTTCACTTCTAAGCAATTTTACTCTCCTTTCTTTCCCTGAATCTTTAAAGGTCATATATTCAATAAACCATTAGTATTTATATTATGGCCGACTTTGCCTTTCCACTAAATTGATTCTTCTCCTAAGGAATGAAAAACACTAAACTGCTATAAGTAGATTGATCTGTCCTAAATACCCTTTATTAAACAGTGTACCCTTTTAAGTAACCACACTTTCTGAAATGCCACATCAGTGCAAAGCTATCTTAAAAGCGAGAAAGCAAACATCATAAAATTTTCTGAAATGGTAAGCTATTATGCACTACATGAACTACAAAACAGGAAAAAACTTTTTGTGAAGAATGACTCACTTATGCAGTAAATGAAATAAAAGAATTTACCTTATATTTTACAAGAAAGGTTATTAACTTGCCTAATTTACAACAACTGGTAAACTACTTTCACTCAAGAACAAGTTTTACAGTTTCATCTTTAGTAAAGATGTCTAAGAACACCATAACATCTTTACAGATGCAATAAAAACTTTTTTTTCTTTTTATGCCAGATGCACAGTTTAATACAACCAAATGGGTTACTACAATCACTTCAAAGCACAAATTGATTGACTTTCAATAGATGTAATTTTTTTCTTTGATTTATAGTGTAAGTATTTTTCACAGTTCATTCTCCACCTTCTATAGACGCACATGGAAACATAAGGTCAGAATCAGTAGAAGCTTACATTTTCATAATCTTCTCCTAACTGACATAACTAAACAATCAGTATAACTTCAAAATAATGCAGAAAGCATTCTGCAATGTTACTATGTAATGAGCAGTACCTTCTTCATAGCAGCTTGTACTAGTACACTGTTTAAAACACAAGTGCATCCATGTTTGTGCTTTATCCTCACTGACTGCCTTTTAAAAAGGTCCTAGTAAACACACAGAACCTGATTATAATTAATATTCTGTTTCTGATGCACAATAGCTGCTAGGTTGCTGAAGCATTTTAGTTCAGAACAAAGGCTAGCCTATATATGCATGCTAGCTACAAACATGAAAAGAAAACACGTTTCTCACTATAGGAAAGTAATAGTTAACCTGCACGAGCTGCTGTCCGATTCATTTTCTTCTTCACTTGCTCTATCATCTGTTTCTTGTCTGTCAAGCCAACATGCACCTTCACAGTCTTCTGCTGAGAATTCAAACGCAGGGATTTCTGAGGTGGATGCCATTGGCCAAAGAGGTGAATTCTGGAAATCCTGTTGGCTGGACTTTCTGTAACCAACTGATGTTAAAGGTAGATTACCTGAACCTAAAAACTTCGTGCCACCAGTTGTTACATTTTGCTCTCTATTCCAGAAGTCTCCCTGATGGTTTTCAATTGCAGAGTTAGGGGCTGATGCCTGATGACCAAACCACCTCCATCTGATTCTTAAAATCTGCTTCACGTCAAACTCTTTACGAGAACCAGACATTCTTAGTGAAAGCCAGCGATCGTCTAGGCAACAGGGTAAGAAGCAGCACACATAAAAGAAGATTTGTGCACCCAACCAAGACAAGAGAAACACATGCTCTGCCTGTCTGTGGCAAGCAGATTTTCTACAGAAGGAGGGGAAAAAGCACTGCAATCACACAAAAAAGGCTTCTTTAATGGTTTGTCATTTGAATATAAACAAAAGGCAAGAGACAGTAAAAAACAGACATAAAAGAAGAGGTGAAACAATCACTTCTATCAGGAAAAATGCTAATCACTTCACCCTAAAAGCTCCGAGATTGTTTCTGATGCTGCCTCTGACCATTAGGTTTCAAAACCACTAAACAATATTCATTAAAGCCCTTTCAAGAGCTAAATACCACCCCCTTTGCTTAAACCACAAATGACAGCAAATGAAATTCCTACACTGCATCTTAGAATCTGTTTCTTATTCTGTTAACTCTTGCTACTACAGATGAGAAAAAACTGCAAAAATCAAATTAAATTCCTTCTACACTGCTAAAACAAACCCAAAGATAACTAATTATGCTGGGGAGAAGCTGAACTGTAAATAATTCTTTTTCCCATTACAGGATACGAACTAACTTAAAAAGGACAAGAACAGCCTCGGAAGGCTCAAGGGACTAGTAGTGGAGGCTATAGAGCCTTTCATCTTGATGTGCTTTGATTAAAATCTAGGTCTGCAGTAACTGAAGATTTCTATCTGAAATGAGCTAATGGTTTGCATTCACTTACACATCACTGAAACAGAGAGCAAGAAAAAGCCAATCAGTCATTGCAAGACACCAGACAAACCCCTGCAAAATAAACAATACAAGACGACAGCTCACAAGGCTTCTTTCCAATTATACACTATCAGCTGTTCCACATCCTGTTAGAAGTACTGTGATGGAACAGTGAAAAAGAGAGGTGCATACTTTTGAGACAGAACTCCCTCTAGGAACTTACATAACATCTTAAAATATCCAGCAGAAGTTTTTACTCAAATGAGGAATAGAAAGCCTAAAGCACAAAATAGAGAATGACCAATTTACAATTCCCATGAAAAGCAGCCTATTTCCTATTTGACATATGAAGCTAGTTAGGTATAAAATGCTGAGATTAATTTCAGTCACATGCAGAGCACTGGATTTTATCAGTCCTTGATATGGAGATCTATGTTTTCAAACTTTACAACTTATTTAGCCTGTTCAACTCTCCAGCATACATATGCAACAAATTTACAAGAAGTGCTTCTTTACTACCCCACAGTTTTCATCAAAAGTGAAAGCCAGTCTCTCTCAGATGAACATGATTAACTCCAAAATATAGAATCTTGTAATTAGGATACCTGCAGTATTCTTTAAAACAGGCTATATGCAGAGTCCAAATGAAAATTAAAACAGTGCCAAATTTAGCACCCAAACCCCACACTTGAGTTTCAAACTCAGTGCCAGGAGAATATCATGCTATTTTCTGAGGAAACACAATGCTGAAAGTGCTAGTTTTAACCTGGAAAGCTCACCCATCATTGCCCAAAGTGCAGTTATTTATCTAAGTGCTTCTCACAAAGGCTAGCAAAAGCTCATTTCTACAGGAACTGCATTCCAGCTGTTTCCACAGAGATGCATTTCAGAGTGTGTACCTTGCTGGCATCCTGGCCTACCAGAAGTCAAGTACCTTTGCAACATACCCAGAAAAAGGCTGAAGATGCATCTGAAGCAAGATGATTAGGTAGGTAAATCTATAAAGCTCTTACTGTCTTTCCTGGGGATTTAATTTAAACACAGAGATACAGCAAAATATGTAAGAAAGGATTAACGTTTTAATATATCAGCATGAAAATTGTATGGATGTTCAACCAAAATGATATGACATGCAGACCTCACTAATCTTGTACACACACAGCTAATTATTAAAACACTTAACTGTAGTGTTCAAATACCATCATTTGTGCAATGAGTTGAGTGAAACTGGAGTAAGGCTGAAGAAGTAAAAACAAAATGGCATCTTTTTATTTATCCTCTCCTTCTGTTTTGTATTGGTGCTGGGTGTAGAAAGGTGAAGAAATAGGACAAGCAACTGGTGTATTTGTTAACATTCATCAAACCAGTAATATTTTAATTATCCATTTACCTATAAAAAGTAAGCTTTAAATACCTTTATTTCTGCTGGTATGGTAAATCCATTATACATAAGGAGTGACCTGGATTCTCATTCTTGTATAACAGACTCGTTTAAAATTCAAGCTGTCCCAGTACAAATCTACTAAGACAGTGGCAGATTTGCGATTCTAGTGCTTTTTAAGCACTTTTCATTGATCTACTGGCAAAACCACACCAATTACTTTTGGGTTTTCTTTGGCTGTGAAGCTATGGGCTCAAACAGAGATTAGAAAACAAAATGTGCTGTAGTTTTAACAGACCAAACCACAAGCCTGTTTTCTGTTCTTTTTCATTTTTCTAGATTAAAGAAACTCTCACTGCTCTACAAACTCTCAAAATTACAGTTCTAAGAGTGACTGCATAAATATCTAAAATATTTCTCTGTTTCATAGGAACATTTGTATTATAGATGACAAGACAACACAAACGCCAGTTAATTCTTCAGTTTAAATTAATAGTATTCCTCAGAAATAACTAAGGGTCTCCTGTTTGGACAATCTTTGTTACTATGAATAATGTGATATCTTTTATCAGATCCCCAGCCTGGAGTTAACAGACTTTTGAGGAGATTTCAAACAATGGACTGTTCAGACTTCTACTGACTAGGATCATCCAGACTTCATTGTTGACATCTCATGTGGTGATTGGTGCTCACAAATTCAGATGCCCATCCTCTACGGTCTCACATCACACATCCTTCTAAGGCACTAACACATTTCTGAGAAACCTGCTAAAACCCATCTTAGTCAAGCACAGTTTACACAGACTTGGCAAGGATTCCGAAATATTTTTTCATCTAGTAAGGCAAAAGTTTGTATTTATTGAGAAAACAACAGTGCTTATATCCATTTTTTCTGACCTTGGGCCACTGTTGCAGTTTCTATTTTGTGGTGAATCAAAATAACATTTCAAATATAAGTACACTGCCAGCTTTGAGAATATAATTCTGTTCGTATTAACAAGGTTGTGTAAGCTTACTGTGAAAACAACTTTGAGAACTCAGATTTTTAATTGAACAGATTAATACTCCTTCAAGTGGAACACCTGAACATTTAAGCACATAATTTCTCTCATATGAAGAACTTCACAAAGCTATAAATCCCTGCAGTTAGCAGTGGGGGATAGTTTCCCAGATTCTGGCTTGGGAACAAAAAGAAACGTCTAAATAAATGCTGTATGTTAAGCCTGCAACTGTGTAAATGGGTAACACCAGGAACAAAGCATGACAGCTTTAGAAATTATTCTTTTCAAAATCTTCAGACAGTTTATGTGCACAGAGATAAAACCCATTTTTTTTACTAACCAAAAAATTTACTACACTGATACTCTCTGACATGAGATACAGTTATTCATACAAGAGTTAAAGGTAGATTGCAATCCAGCATAACTAGACAAATTTGAACTATTTTAGTCTTAAGATACTTCTACCGCATATTTTGAGGGAAAGCGTACTTCATATTTACAGTGTATCACTGGGAAATGTTTAAATAATAAGTTCTAGTGCTTTTGTTCATTGCGATTTTTCTTTTTTCTTGGCAAAGGAAATCAATCAAGTTTTCAAACAAACATGTATAGGAAATACTTTTTTGCAGCACTTTAAGATTCAAATTTCAACACTACTTTTTATGGTAACATTTTTTCTGTCACTACTATGATTTAGCTCCAAAACCTTTCACCACTCAGCTTCAAGGCAATTCAGATATAGTATTTTCAAGGTATTTAGTGGGTCAAATGAATTTTAAAAGGGGTCATAAAAGCTCAGCAATCGCTAAGGAGATATTAATGATCCTTTAAAGTGCCAATTAAGAATGTAAATGTTAAAATAATTACATAAAGTCTTTGTTGTGACTGCATTGTTTTTTGGACTGAGTTGTTTTTTGGAAAAAATACTGCTTAACAAAAGCATCAAATACAAAAAGATAAATTTTAGATGTAAATAGACCCATTAAGATGTGAAAAAGTAATATTGTCAGTGTTTAGTGATCCTAGATGTGTATTTGAAAACACAAGAAAGGTTCACAGACCATAAGATGTTAATTAATTAATCAAATACATATATCATTAAAAGGCATTCAAAATTTGACACTTTTTAAAATGGGATTTCCAAACTGTAAGGTATTAATTTGAGGCATTAAAATAACTGCTCAAAGAAAACTGCTATAGGTGAACTTCAAATTGCCATTCTGCTTATGTTAGAAGAAGTGTTAAATACTTACTTTCTATTTTTCTTCCCTATTCCTGTGTTCCAGACCCAAAATCACAGAAATAGCTCAACAAAGACTTCAGGAAGATTGCTATATTACTGATTCATGATTCTATAAAACAATAATCACTTCCTATCCCAAAGTTTTATATAAATGCAAACACTTCTGTTTACTGTTATGTGAAAAGTGCCTTACATCAGCAGCTATGGCACAGTTCATTCAGGAGAAAGAGAGCAGAACATCCTACAGCTACTGATGTTATGTACTTAAATTCATTGTTCTTACTGGAAGAAGTGAGCTGTAGCCAAATTACTAGTACTTCATCACAACTTTCTGCCACTTTGCATTGTACATTTCCCTTGAAACACGAGAGAGCAGTCAGTTTAACAATAGCATGAAAAGACCTGTACAGAACAACAGCCTGGTTTGCAATTTATTTTATTCAACTAAGGGTTGGGTGAGGAAAAAGAGATTTCCACATGTAATATAAGACTACACTTAGATCCAAGCCCAAATATCATACTGGTCCACACACAACAGAAGTTGTGATTCAAGTAATTGGTATTTCTTTAAGATTAAAACATTAACATTGCTTTATTCAATTAATGCTGAAGCATCATCAGAGACTGCACCATCTACAAGTAAAGCCATAGTGAAGAGCTATTCCTAAGTAAACAGCTCACTAAGCTTATTCACTCTCAAAAAATGAGCACACCAATCCATCAGGTCAGATGCTATTTTTAAGTTAAAACTTACTTGTAATACAAAATGGACAACATTGTGAAGGGCCAGTCTCTCAAAACAGAGAACCAGTTTTCTGTACTAAAAGGGTCAAGTAGCAACACAAAACGTGAAGACAAGCAAAAGATTCCCAGTTCATCCATTCCAGGAATACTGGTAGCACCAATTCTAGTGGAAACAAGGTACTCATCAATCTAGAGACAGTAATAGTCCAGCACAAATCATCTCCTTTAGAAATGACACTGTTAAGAAAGAGTGGTGACAAAAACTGTTCTGCAGACATTTAAAGACATCCTGCTGAAAGTAAAGCCATTCTTTAGAACCAGTTTAGGAACGTATTGTCTAATAAAGTTACAAAAGATCATAAAGGACAGACTGAAAGATTGAGGCAAATCAAAATAAAATAACAAGGAGATAGTTTCCTTTTGGAGGCAGATGTGCTATACAATCTAAATACAATATCTTAACATTTTTCCAAGACAGTGGCAGTATTATTTTACCATGAAGTATTCAGATTGCCTCAAAAACTCACAGAAAACTGGGTAAAGGATAACACTACCAACATCTTCAACAGCAGAGTGAATGTTTATTTGGTACTCACAGCTCTACATTAGGCACCACATAAAAATCCACCAGGTTATGACACATTAAAAAAACAGTGAAGAAGCAGATTTGCAAGTGATTAGGTAATGCAACATAGTACTCCATGCCAGACTACAAACTTCTAAGAGAAATACATAGAGGTCTGTGGACAAAAAGTTTACACTGTATTTAAATGTCAAGCTATGCAATGCCACAGCTACTGAGGCAAAGCACTTCAAGACACAGGCTTGAGCATTCTAAATGAATCATTTACCACCAAAAAAATCTCAAGAGACTTATTTCTCTCTCAGTGAGGACTTTTGTTTAATTAGCAGCTTCAGTTAAGCCCACCCCCCAACTGAAACTTTAGGTTGCATAAGAGATAATATATGAGGATATCATCTTATTACATATTTATGAAACAAATGGTGTGATCTCATCTGGAATTCCTTGTGTGCAATTGATCATTGCAACTCAAAAGTAGTCTTGCAGAAGACAAGGTTCATAGAAAAGCAACAGACATGATCAAAACCAACAATCATCACACTAAGGCAGAATGCGTTATAAGAATCATATCAAAATTGGTAAGTATCAAAATTAATGTTTATGAGAATAATTATCATATTATCATAATTATCATAATCATAAATATGAAAAACAACTTCTATTTTAAGAATTGATGTTGGACTTACAACATTGTTAGAACCCAATAGTACATAACATTGTCAGATATCAAACAGATGTCAAACAGAACTTCTCAAAAAAGTCCTTTCGATGTAAAGATTTCTACCATAATTTGCCCACCTGGAGCTGAATCTCAGAAGAGGTAATATAGGTAACATGAAGGACTTGTGTAGGTACACAGATAACAGAGGATGTCTAGAGAATGTCTTCTGTACATGGGCCTGCTGCTGAATGCGGCAGGGCCCTGGGATATGGGAAAGGCTGAGGTATTGAATGCCCTCAGTCTTTACTAGCAATATCAGCCTTCAGAACTTGATGAAGTTCAACAAAGGGAGGTGTAAAATCCTGCACCTTGGAAGGAACAACCCCACATTGTGGGGCATGCAAGCAGGAAAGCAATTTGCAGGAAAGGTCCTGCTGGTCACCAAGTTGCACATGAACCAGTAGTGTGCCCTTGCAGCAAAGAAGATTAAGGGCCCCCTGGCCTGCATTAGGAATGCTGCCAGCAATTGAAGGTAATGATCCTGCCCCTCTACTCAGCAGTATGAGATATGGTCATCCTGGAGAGGGAATGCAAAGAAGGTCCACTAAAATTATGAATGGAGCTCTTCTGTCTGATGAAATTCTGAGAGGGTTGGGACTGTTTAGCCTAGAGAAGACTCAGGGAGTTCTCATCAATGCGCATATATATCTGAAAGGACGGTTCAAAGACAATGGAGCCAAGGCTCTTTCAGGGATGTCCAGAGACAGGACAAGAATCAATAGGCAACAACTGAAACACAACATCTAAACATGAGGAAAAACCTTTTCTGTGTGAAGATGACTGACTACAGGTTGCCCAGAAAGGTTGTGGGGTCTACATCCTTAGAGATCTTCAAAAGCTGTCTGGGCAACTTGCTCTTGGTGATCCCACTTGAGGAGAGAATACAATGCCTTTTATTACATGCATTCTAACTTGATGATAAATTTTTCATGTTACAATAAGCTTCATAAAATTGTAAAAGCAAGATTATTAAATTGGAGATGTTAACTAAAGGCTTCCATTGATTTTACTTGTGATTTGGCTCAAGGATGTATTACCAGGAAAAAAAAAACCAGAACAAATTGCAGTATATTTAACTATCCTCTTCACTGTAAAACAAAACTAGTCTACTGCCTAGATCAATGTTGCTTAAAATAGTATGTATCTGAGGCACAGAAAGAAAAATATCTTTTAGTTCTGTACTTGGACACTATTCAATCTTGGGTTAAGCTATGCATCAAGTCACTGTGTATTCCTAACCACAATCAGAAAACTGATTTCTTAGGTTATTTATTCTGTCTCCACAGTTTTATGTGAAAGTAATCTCAGATTCCCCACTATGATTTATCTTACAAACTCTTCTGACAATAAGTACAGTTCTTCTGCACGTTTCACGTCACGTAGTCTCCCTTATCCCACTAGGAAGCATCCCTCCCTACCAAGTACCAGAACAGGCAGGACAAGCAAATTCTTTGTCATATTCAGACCAAGAACAGACAGCCTCATCAGCTGGCAGGTCAAATAGAATTACTTATTTGGTGTTTCCTACCTACCTGTACTTTCAAATACCTTTCAGGAACTTAAATGCAACAAGGGTTCCGTTCTGTCAGAGTTTGACTGAAATTGGCAAGTAGACAAACATTTTTAGGGAAGAACTGACTAAACCACAAGACATAAACCAAACTTGCCTGGGGAACTTACAGACTCACAAGCTGCATATCTTTTGCTTCTGAGTATGCACAACTGCCTCAGCCTGGGTGGCTACGTATCGCCTAAGCCCAGGATTTATACACAAAGTAGGACAGAAATCAACACAAAAGCTGACCGATTGTTCAAACACAGCTCTGAGCTCTTACCCTTCCATGGTTGTGTAAAACTGAAATGAGCTTAAGGATAGAAGCAACAATGGCAGAAATCTGACCACTTATTAAAGCTTTAAATCACTGAAGTACTTGCAGAGTTAACTGTTCAGCTATCCTAAACAGCATACTGATCCCATCTTAGCTGCCTTACCCCTGGTTTTAAAGGAACGACTATGTGTTTCCTGTTCTGCACAGGGAGCAAGAACTACACACCAGCAACATAAATAAAGTGCCAGCAAGACTGTTGGCATTCCCAGGGGCATGAAGTCCATTACTAAAGTAATACGCTAAAAAAGGGGAAAAATCTTGAATCCAGATTGCTAAACTGTCAGAAGAAAAAGCATAATTGGTAAAAAACATTAATTATTTGCTTAGCATACTTTTTCCATTCTCTCATATCAACTCTAGCCATTTCTTAAGAGAAATACAAAACTATGTGTTGTATCTATTGCATAAAGATCTCCTCAGATTTATATGGTCTGCAATCATTTTGTCCATTGCTAATCATTTGTCCATTGCTCTTCTTCATTAATTCAAAGTTCTAAAAGTTCCTAACATAGCTTTCAGTATTTGTAAACATTATTTTTCATTCATTGAAATTGTAAGTTTTCAAACAATAATTATGTTTGAATATTTACTGAAACTATCACTTAATCTGGTTTAAGTAGAATTGTTCTTGAGTTGAACCATCAGACAATTTCTTATGCAAAGGTGCAACTTAAGTTTGTATTTGTTAATTACAAAAACTATCAGGAAGTGAGAGGAGGTACAAAGTGAAGTTCTATTACTTACCACTTGATCTGCCCATGTTTATAAACCCATAGACTAATTCTAGTTACTTTTATTTCCTTGAAAAATACTTCCAAGTTTAAAATGTGATGGTGCTTGGTGAAGATCTTGCCAAGCCATATCAAGTTATGATGACGTTAAGAAATGCCCTACCTCCTTGATGCTGTCATTATAGTTTGAATGCAATAGCTTGTGATTACATTTACATTCAAAAATATAATTTCCCATACTGCATGTAAAAGAGCAAGATTTAAACTTTAGTTTCATCTTTGGTAGGAATGAAGCGATCATTTGATATTCAAAAGTATTTCTTTTTAGAATATTAGAATACATTTTTATCTATCTACCAGACAAATGTAAAGGGATCTAAGGAATAACCAACATATAATGCTTCACAGCAACTGTCAGGCTAATTGCTTATTCATGCAAAAGTGAACATAAAACATCTACTCTGCTAACAAGTAAGAACCTGCTTTCAAACAATCCAACCATCAAAACCACTGATAAAAATCTCATCTTCCTATGAACTTCTACATCTCCTCACCACACACACACTATTTGTAAACTTTTAAGTAATTTGCTAATTATGACTATTTGCACTCTTTACAGTTCAGGTTAGTAAACCTCTATGGATTTGAGTCTCGTCTTACTCTACACCAGGAATATGTTTCGTATGACACAGCCAGGTGCGGTGAATATTTAATCTGTTTTAAGGCTATACTTCAGCCTTATTTTGACAAGTTCTGTTGGTTCTGAAATTGAGGCTACAGTAAGTCCCAGAATAGTACAAACTTTTTTACTTGTAATGAATGATACTGCTTCCACCCAAATCAACTCAAATCTGTTCTAGACAGATCATATCATCATTGTTGTTTATTAAGTTCTTTTCAATAGAGTCAATACAATGTATATTTGCTGTTTGACAAAAGCCTTACTCTACCTTAAATTTCAGTGTGTTACAAAAACATCCTGTACAACTTCGTGAACAGTCTTTCACTTACTTTGAAAATCTGATGGATGCTCTTGGAAGAATCCAAGCTACCACTCAACAATTTTTCTTTGAAGCATATATCCTGTTGTTATGGAAGACATCAGGATTTTTAACATCCGTTGCACTTAGAACTGCTAGAAGAGGTAATTAATTGGCAAAGTATTCCTCTGAACAGATTGAAATCAATAATCAACTTTACAGAAATTTGTACTCTGGAAAAATGCCAGCAAAGTCCGTAAGACATAATTAAAAATCAGCTGCCCTGGTCAATAATTAGTCATTCTACCTTGCAGTCAGATGAGCATAAAGATATATCCCATAGTGACCAACCTTTTCAGTTTCTTCTCTTTGTAGTACACTTTTGCATTTGTTTCAAATCCCTTTCAACTTCCACAACCACTGCAGAAAGGGTGCAGGTCAAATCTGCACAAATTCTGACAGCCTGGAGGTTGGCTATTTTGGTAGGTGGAGCTATCACATTTTGAATTACTGCGAAGTAGTGAAAACACAAAGCCTGTTCAGAAAGTGTTTTCTGAGGAACCTTAGCAGTTCTAATAATTTTTAAAGCTCACAAAGTGTTGATATCATCTGTGGTGGAAGATATCAACAAGGATATAGATTGACTGATGGAAACAATGTGACTGATCATATCATGAACAGGGAGAAAGACCATCTCTCTTCTGTATTTGTATCACATGACTAAATTCTAAAAGAATTTATCAACATTCCCAAAGCAGAGAGATCTCACAGTTGAGAAAGCGGATTTTTTCACTTTAGTAAAACCTAGTATTTCTAAATGAATTGGATTGCTTTTGTCACCATTAGCACTTATTTTCCAGCAGTATTTTACTTTATAGAGTTCAGATAAAGCTAGATTCTTGCATGTATTCGTGCTTTCAGCATTCTTTTATCCTTTTCCGTTGTGCAAATGTCGAAGTTACTCCCTTTGAAAATTACTTTCACTTGGAACAGTCTTACCACTTTCCTGCTAAAAAATGAAATAAAGCAGAACCCAGTCAGTATTATTGGAGTGATGAGATTTGATTGTGCATTTCGTGGGCCTTTATTCCTAAGAATTTCTATACAGCAGTATTTTCTCTAAGAGACTCAGTATCAATTTTCCTGTTTTTCTTACAATGATTAGGAGATTCAAAGGCTTCTCATGCATTTTTAAAAGATCAAAATTGAACGTAACAGTAATGCTGACAGTCTTCTATAAAACATGCTTTGAAAAAGAGCACAAGTGTTGAAATGGTCCAAATACTAGCATGTGAAGGCCACAGAAGAGTAAAGTCATGGCTGCTTATGCACACTTGCCAGAAAGAAGCCCTTCCAAAAATGTGTTATAGAAAAAAAAAAAAAGCTGAAATTTCAGATGCAAGGAATATTATGTACCTTTGTGGGCTAAAATCACATTTCTTATAGCACAGCTTGCTGTTAGAACTGAGTAAAAACAACACTTACCTATATCACTGGAATCATCTCTAGTTGTAGTTGTTCAAAGAATCATCTAGTTCCATTTGTCTTTCTCCTTTCAAAAATACTGAGGTAGCAGAAAAAAAATCTAGAGGCAGAAAAATAGCCACTGGAGGGGAGAAGAAAAAAAAGGAATCACCTGAAAAGCAGATTCCCTACTCTGTTCAGATATAACTTTCATTTTGTTTCGTGATTCTTACACTTACTGACAGGAAGATGCTAAAAGTGTGTCAGTGCACAACTCTCACCATAGCTCTTTCCACAACTTCAAGTTACATACCCATCAAAAAAGACTCATAAAAAAGAGGTGAAATTAATATGAAATGTGAATATGTAAACTCTTCAGAAACACTGGTTTACAAAGACAGTACCTACTGAAAAAAACCCCATCCTAACCGTAGTCCACTGTCACCCTTATCATTGAAGGGAAAAGCAGTGAGGAACCAATCTGCCATATGAAGCATTTCAGCTGAACACTGGTGCAAAAGAATAACACTGCAATGGTGAATAAAGCCAAGTACCACCACTAAACATGCTTCCCTAAATGGAGCAGCTCTATAAAAATTCACACGTACTGTTACAGTGGCTCTCAAACCTTACTTATTTACAGGCCACTAAAAATTTTCTTACCAAAGTTAGACTCTACTCAAAAAATCTAGCCTGCTGAAACAGCATTGTGTCTCCTTTTGGCTTGACACCAAACAAATTACTATGTGCACTTGGAAATGAAAGAAAGTAGCCTTACATGATACCTGTACGCATAATGTGATACCTAATATGTAACCTCTCACGGTCTGATCTTTCTTACTAGCTTCAAGAACCTTGCAGGTCTCTGAAGGGTAATGTCACCTCATTCTTGCATCTGGAGCACATAACTCATCTCTCCCTTACGGCTGTTTTGTAAGGCCACGCAACCAAATAATACATGTGTCTATGGTCAGCACTGCCTTACTGGTAACTTTGAATGAAAGATTCTGTTCTTATGACAAAAAGCAAGCAGTGGATAGTCAGGCTTGTAACTTCCACACTTTTCTACTTGGTAAGACTGCTGTAAAGAAAAACAATTTAACTGCCATAGAAAGAGGAAGCTGTAAGAATTTTGTAAGCAAAATGTAAAATCATACTATAATTCAAGAGCTGTAGCAACTTTCATTATTGGGTCATGTTACGTCTGATTATGTTATCTTTTTCACCATATCATGAAACACTGAATTACATCAACAAAACCACAAAACATAAAAATAAGCAAACAATCATCTTTTTAAAAGCCCAGATGATACAAAAATCTAGAGCTTTTGTTTTTGTCCAGAACAAGTCCACCAATATGAACTGTCATTGTTAGCAGCAGCTTGCAAGTACTGTTGGACCATAATGCTCTCATGGAAGATTTTTTTTAATCTTCATTCTAATTCTTTTGTATTTTAAATTAGCAGTTACTGAATCTCTGTGAAACAGAGTATTAGTCTACTGCTATGGTGTAAACATGCTGCCTTTGGGAGTGGACCTGCCCATGCAGAGGACATGACTGAGGGATGGATTGTTCAATGAAGTTGACGCATGGCAGAAGAAAACACTGTTTGTCTCAGATTAGGGTTATTATATATTATTATTATTGTTATGATTTTATCCTGCTTTGTGCTCCCTAGCACTGTTCAGCAAGGGGAAAACGGGAAAAACATAAAATGGGAATACAATCTGCCCTACCAGGAATGCAGAAAACCTATGAAGTTCAGGAACAGAGTGCTAGTTTGGTTTTTTTGGGGGGGTTGTTTGTTTGTTTGTTTTTAAAACAATAATCCACATATGCCTCTGGAAATTCCCAGGCAAAAAGACCTTTATGAGAAATGATCAGATTATTTCTGGCAAAACTGATGAACTGCTCATGAAAATACATGGTGTGATCTGTTTTTAAAAAGGATCCACCCATACAGTACATAGGGTTTGTCTAGATAGAAAAGCTACACAAACATTACCATGAGTTCAAATTTTTATTCCTATTCATGCTCGTAGAAGACTCGAGGAAGATTTTTTTCTTCAAAAGATGACTGTATTTGGAGTTTAGCTCATGTAATTTCATAATCACCTTTTAAGTAAAAGAAAGGAACAAAGCTAAGCCTTCCCTTTTTACTGTTCTGACATTACTGCCCGAACGCCGACCACGAGCCTCGGACGGCTGGGATTCAGACGGGCTGCCCCGCTGCTCACGAAGCTCAACCAGTCCGAGCTCAAAGCCCTAAGCCACAAAAACGCTCTAAGGAAAAACATAAACCAGTAATGTATATAATCAGCACCTCTTTGATGTTCAACACTTATACTTCTTTTTGCTCCCCGTGTAATAACGCCGCTCCCCCTGTAGTGAGTTGGCAGTCGGTCGCTGCTCTGATCTTTTCGACCAGTCTCAAATTAATTAAAAAAGAAAATGTTTTCTACTATTTCATACAGTGATGGTGAAGGTTAAGAGAGGTGGGGTTAAGCCCCCGAGAGCTGTGTCAGTGCACTTCTAACAGGTCTCCGCTCTGACCGCTTTGAACCGAGCCGGCCACGGCGGCCGCCGGTCTCGGCGGGACCGGACCGTGCGCCG
>VXBR01001562.1:42256-156215 GCA_013400215.1 Cisticola juncidis | reverse complement strand
GGCGGGCCGGGGCTGCTCCCCTCAGGCTGCGGCGCCGCCCGCGCCGCGCGCCCCCTGCCGGCGGGGCAGGGGAGGCGGCAGAGGAGGCGGTGTCCGTCTCGTCCTGTCGCTGGGTGTCTTTGTCGTTCTTCCAAAAGCACAAAGCCAAACATTTCCGTAGCTGCCCGCTGCCCTATTTAAGAGAAATAAACCTGTGGTAATACACACTGCAGCTTCTTACCTTCTCTCAGGAACCTGAGGATCCTGAGGCAGCCGGTGCTAACTCCCTCATGTGCGAACACACTGCCCTTTCATGCCCTCATCTCACTGTGCCTTACCACTGACTGCTGCCACCCAGAGGTTGATAATTTTCCGAATTAATCGACTGTGTGACAGCCAGATGCACCTCCAACTGCTCAAACTGATTTAAGGGTGCAGGAGGCCATGGTGGTGCAGGTTTGATGCAGTAATGAGATCTACAGCACTCGCTGTGCCTCGCTCTGTGTGGAAATACGGCCTGTGTGACTGTGGGCTTTGCCTATCTGACAGTTCTCTGCCGGCTGGCATTACATGACTGAGCCGGGTTTAACTAAACTTGACAGAAAGATGAGGGTTTCAAAGATGCTAGTTTTCCCAGCTGTGAAAAAATTACTAGCTAGGAGGAGGGATGATTGTCCCCAAGAAAGCAAGCTCATGTTTTCCAGGTTGGTGTGTGGCCAGGCCACAGACACACCTGATTCAGACAGTTCACACACACGCACAGAGCTGCCCAAAGGTAGCAGTGTCTAAAGTTTACGGTGTCCTTGAGGGATGTGCAGACACATCACACATGGGCACTCTGAACTCAGAAACAAAACTAAAATCTGCCATCACAATAACCCTAGAATAGATATGCCCCATCGGCTTGCTGCAGAGTTCTTGGAAGCCACCTTCTGTAGGATCTGATGCACACCGTGTCCCACAGGTTATCAGCCTGAGCTTGGGTGGAATCCTATAAGGCAATATCTCTTCTGACCTTGGGCACTACCATCAGTGGTGATAGTCTGTATCAGAAAGAGACAGATACACATAGTACTTGAAAAGTCCTCCTGCTGTTTTCCAATATTTCCTCCATTTCTTCTGGGCAGATAGGATGGATACAACACTGAAAACAAGAAAATGTAAGTAACTGATATGGAAGATATCAATTAAGGGGCAATGCCAATGAGCAAAAACAAAGTAGAGCTAAATTACTAGTGGACGACATATAAACTACATAACGTTTTCCTTTTAAACTCATACCTATGATATTTTGTATCCTATTGCTTCTACTATACCATACTGTCAAAAAATCAGAGTTCATTTTGCTTTGATTTAATTTCTTTCATTGCATGAAAGTGCTACATTTAAAATATCATGTTAATAAATTTATATTCACTACAGCTTCATTAGGTCTCTTTCTACAGAATGAATACTGTATTTGCTTCCACTTTCCTTACTCATCTTCTGAGATAACTAGATGACAAGAACAGGATTTTGAGTTTTTAGGGCATTTCTTATTTTAATTTCAACTGTATTACTTCATTTGGGTATTACTCAATATTTAATGGCTTGTGGGAAAAATACTTCAGAAGACATCTTTCTGAATTAATGAAATCCTTTACACTGTATGACTCCATATTTTAGTCTGGTTGTTTGTTTTTACATATGCATTATTCAGAATACTTTTATTTAGAACATTTCAGAAATGTTCTTTGCAGTCTCATCTATAAGAAAAATTTATAGAATATCATGGTGGCTCTCAAAATGAAATACTTCACTTTCAACTGGAAAGTTTAGATGAAAAATTGTGACTATGATGTATAGAAATAGCAATGGCTCTATCCAGGCTTCTTGTGGTGTAAAGAATAGTAAAATGCAAACTGAAGACTCTTGACAGATTGGCAACACATCTGTCATCTTTCAAGGATACAGCAACAATTATATGAACAACTAATCCTGAGTTCATTGTACTTAGTATATCACTGCCAGATCAAAAACTTTAGCTTGTAATGATCAAATCAATAGTCTATTAAAGTCTGCAAGATTCGCTATTACATAATATTATCTTACACCTAGCCCCATGCAAATGTATATAAATAAAACAATAAAATCCCCCTGACTCATGTGGTTCTGACTCATTTTTATAATGAGGGTTTGACTAATTTCTTAAAAATCTTAGCCAAATAAGAATAAAATTCCTTCACAAAGATAATTGATTTAATGTTTAGCAGGTATATGAAAGGGGTTATTAAGAGATTCTTAAAGCAAAACTGCCACAAACATATAAAATAATTGCTTCTTTTTTTATTGTCATTGCGGTACATGAATTTTATCTTGAGCATATTTGAATGAATCATCCTCATCTATGCCTATGTTAGAACAGTGTGGCTTTCTCCAAGTCAGTCTGGTGAGAAGTAAAAAGGAAAGTATAAGAAAAGGAAATGAATAGATGTTATTTTGCATAATGGCTGCACTAAGTTAAAAGCTAAAGCAGGAAGGAAGTTACCATCACTGTGCTAGATGGGAGTGCTTCAGTGACATGTGCTTGCTTTTGAGAAAACCAGTAGTCTTCAGATTAGCACTAGGAATAATTACTGTGTTTATTTTGTGTTTACCTGAATTTTTCAAAATACATGAAGGTGAGTGATCAGCTTTTAAAATAGCCTTTCATTTATTCTGAAGTCTGCAATTTAAAAGTTGGCACATGCTTTCCTAAAAGTAATGGTTAAGGTGTTGCACACATGTGGAATCTTCAAAGAATATAGGCTCTTTTTGTAAGATTTTTAACAAGCAGAGTTAATTATAAGTGGTAATTTCAAATGAGTTTGTAATTAATTTACATACACTGCAAATGTTTTGGAAACTATTTCCATGCAACTGTATTTTTATTGCCTTCATCATGAAGAAAGTAGTGAAAGTGCTTATGCTATTTTATAGCAAGTGCTCATGTCTTCAAAAAAAAAGGCGTTTTAGAAGTTTTTGTATTTAAATGCTGTAAAACTTTTTATAATTACTATCTGGTAACGAGATGCTGTCTGTGAAAGAGATATGCAGTAGTAACCTGACAAAAAGTAGAGCAAAATAGATGTAACTGAGTGAAGCAAATCTTGTAGCAGAGATGCCAAATGGCTCTTTCTGATCCTAAAGGTTGATACTATAGTTAGGATAAATTCAAACTATGCATGTGTGCAAGTTACTTGTTCAGTGTTTTTTAAAAGTCTATGAGTAAATTAATTTTAAAATAGTTTTGTCACATCCATTCCTAAGAAAGCTTTTGAATAAATAATTATTATAATAAAAAGCATTCCTTTGACAAAGAGTGTATTCTCAGGCATCATAACATAATTTCTTTATGAAGCATATAATTTTCTGGAAAAAAGTAGTATCAAAATATCCAGATTAGGTTATTTACTTTTTTTTCATTAACAAGAAGAATGGACATATCAGTAATTAGAATATGATATATACATTTTTATTGTTTATAAATGAACAAACTTGGATAGCTGTCATAAATTTTGAACATCATAAAATTTGTAATTCAGTTTAAGCTGTTAGAATAATTAATGTTTTACCTCCATGCAGAAGTAAACAAAGTATTTGTAGCAGATTATGCAAATAAACAATTACAGGACTATTACCAGAAGGAAACATTAACTGTAGTGTCAAACATCAAAGAATAATTACATTTTTCCATGATAATTTTTCTAGCTTGCTCTTATTGGCCATGCTTTAGGCTGCAACAGTGTGATCACTTCAACTCTGTCTTAACCACAGCGAGTCTACAATAAGATTGTGAAATATATGTGCAGAACAGAATTGTAGTTGGTACAGCAGATTTATATTTGGAAAATTAGAATTATTGCTGCATTTAGGATGTTTCAAAAACTAAATTACTATATAAGAGACTGTGTAATGATGTCTGAATTACATTAGAAAGTAAATATGTTGAACAATTTATTCAAAATCTCCTAGGATTTTGGGTCTCTGGCTCATCAAAAACCTTCTGTTGAAAACCAGTTTCATTTCAGATTTTATGACAAACCTAAAATGTGCAGAATTTTTTTGTAAATGGTTTGAATTGCTGGTTACACCATAAGGCTTCAGCAGACAGAGTTGTTGGAAATTTTTGAGACTTGAAATATAATCACTCTTCCTCTGCAAGTTCCTAAATGGAGCAGAAAGCTCCTAATTCCTGGATTCCCCTTATCCCAGGGGAAGTTCCAGCATTTACTTTCATGCTGGAGAGAGAATAAAAATGGAAATTCTTCATTAAACAGAAATTTAGGGGGAAATCAATTTGCAAAAAAAAGCCTTTGGTTTTTTTCCTAAAAAATATAGTTCAGCCTTACCAGGAGTGAAATGTTTCCTTTCTATTTGTAAAGCGATCCGCTTCTTCGGTTACGAGCCATTGAACCTTTAAATTACACTGATTTAGAGTAGGAGGTTATTCTTTTGGGGTCTGATGCTTTCAGTCGCAGTCCTATCCCTTGGGTCCTGCTACTTGATGGTGTGTATCTCCTTTAATCTATCAGCTGTGTATTCCCCAATTTGTAGTGTAGGTCTCACATCTCTGCAATAATATGTGGCAACTACAGCTTCCATGAGGAAGGAATAAAAAATGCAACTACATACACTGCTGCTCTGACTTAAAACAGAATACCAAAAATCAAATGAAAAAGAGTCAAGCGCATGCATAGTGAAATATTTGTGATTTTCTTAATGGGAAGCAAGTTTTTTACAAATTTTGATCTTCTCTGTGAATAATTTTTTTAATAGATTTGGATTTTATATGTAAAACCACCGTGTAAATAGAGGTTTTATAGAAGAATTTAATAATCTCAGAACTTCTTAACGTTAAGCATGGGGTTGCAGGTCTTTGAATATAAAACAGTTTTCTAGACTTACTTTGCACAGTTGCATCTCAGCAATCCTTGTTTACTATTCAGACTGCCTGTGTTCAGATTTCACAAAACCCTTTCCACATTTCTAGGGTGATGTTTACATTCTGGAGGGTGCTTCCCAGTCCTGCAGTAAGGAGCAATGAGAATGGTATGGTTCTCTGTCTGCCATGTAATCCACTGGGAAAGTGTAGTGTTGTGGGCCTCCTTCAAGTGTTCAACAATCTATATCCTTCCTTAGAAAGGCCACAGTCCTGTGACATGGGAAAAAAGAAGTTTGTTTATGCTAGATCATCATTTGATTTGCTTTTTCAGTAGAGAACTTCCAAGAGGTTGGTAAGCACCCTCCCTAACTCAACAACATTCACACTCTTTCCGCTAAGATAGCATGACTTTTACACACCTACAATGTGATGCACAGGCAGCTCTGGAATCTGGAAAGTTTAGCCATTTGTGAGAATGGACTTCGAGGTGCTGAACAGAGATGTCTGTCACAGTCCAGTCAGCAGATTCCCAAGTCCATGTGCAGATTTCTTGGTGAAAAGGGTATGTTAGGGAATGATGATTAGTTACCATTAAAAGCTGCAGCACTGGTTTTAGATTGGTTGCCCAGATGCCATGGCTTGCCATGAGAGCAGAGTAAACGTTCAATTTTTGCACCTGGCTCATCTCCACAGACAAGTTCTACACAAAATACCTCTTCTGGGTGGAAGAATTTGATCTCAGAAGTCTGCTCCATGACCTGTTGTGTGGATCAGATTGTAAGCTTTTCAAGGAAAATACTTTGTCTTGCCTCAAGGAAAGCTCAAGCCCCAAGTTTTGTCTTATATTTTTCCTTTTTATATCAAAATGAACTTTTTCTTACCTGTGTGTTTTACATTTCAGTTTATTATGCTTTATAAGGAGGATATTACTCTCTAATGTGTTGGTAGGAAAGAGAAGATAATTGACTTTGACGTTGGAGTTTGGATTTTATTTCTGAATCCTGTCTGGAATCTCTTACTGAACCATTTCTGAGGTCAGCCTGCTGCTCTGTGAGCACAGGGGGCCTGTTGAAACCGTCAGAGTGCAGCTGAGCACTGGAGGAACGAAAGGCTATATTTTGCTCTCTATACATAAGGATTTATGATCATATTGCTCCAGTTGATCATAATGGGAGTTATATACAAAATTTTCCCTTTATAGAGATGCAAGGGTACTAATAGAATTGGCAACATAGCTATAAAACTATAGGTTAGTGCTGCATCATCTCTGAGAAGTAGTTTTTCATAAATACATATTTCATATTGGGTCACAAAAATTATTTTATTCTTGATTTTTTGTATTCCGAAAAAGTGGTTCAAAGTTAATACAAGTAACAATTTGCATGATAAAGCTCTACTGTTATGTGGAAGACAAATTACACTCATTTATAACTCTGTGGGTTTTGCTGCTAGCCAGAACTGCATTAATGTACTCTGGCTACAGTACTTTGATACTGAAATTTGACTATGAATACCAAACCCAAAGGTCATAATTAAAATCCATATTTGTTGACTGGATATAAGAGAATGTGAAGGGTGTGGCTGGAGGATTCAGCAGCATTTTTGTGTATTTCAATCTGTGGTTTCAATGTCATTTGGAAAAAAACCTTTCATTCTGATTATAGCTACTTTACAACATAATTGCATTGGAGTGCTGCAACTGCACTGTTCCAGGGCTGAGTTCTCTCTCCAAACAAGTTTTCTCTTCGTTTGAAGAGGAATAAATGTGCTTTCCCTTCCTTTGAAGAGCAGTCAAATCAGAGCAGCTTTGAAACAGAAATGTGACTAGATACTATCATAAATTTCAGTTACTATTACAAGAGATTTAATACAATTCAGCAAATAAAATCTAGCATCTGGGTTGTGGTAAGACTGTGCTTGCTTTCTCTTACATATGATGCATTCAACATCCTGTCATAACCCTCAAGGAAAGAAAAAGTGCATTTCATCATAAGATGGTTGGAATATCTACTACATGATGCTTCTATACATGTATTTGTCCATGTGTCTTATATGATTGTCTGGCTAATACACCACTCTTTCTTTTACAGCTAACACTGTAATGGTTTCATGCATGGATACCTGTTCATCAAGTAACATCACTTTTCCACTTTGTACTTTTAACAATTCTTACAAAAGATCAGTGCAACGAAGAAGAGGAAACCAGACTATTCTGCTGAAGGTCATTGTAAATAATTCCAATTTTCAAAATATTCCATGTATTTGCCAGTCATCCTGGAGGGAACAACAGTCCCACCCTAAACAGACAGAGTGTGAATCTGAGAGGGATGTGAATGTTGATCATCAAGAATCAGGGTCAATAGCTAAAAAAAGTAAGTAGAATAAGAGAAATATTAATTTTGAAGTAGGTAATTACAAAATAAAAGACAAGTTTTTATTTGGTACTTAGAAGAAAATTATATGCTCCTGGTTCTCTCTGGTCTTTGCAAGTCTATGAACAATGGGGCTTCGAGCTTTTCTTTGAGTGGCTAGAAAAGGCAGATTTTGTGCCAGATTCCCAGTGGCATTCATTCCTGGCTGTCAGTGAAACATGTAGTAGCAAGTACTTTCTAAAGTACTTAATTTATACTTAAGGAGTTGTACTTTCTGACAATTTTTCAAGCTGAATTTGCTTTTAAATGTCATGGCTGAACTCCATCTATTATGAAGATAGGTTATGAGCAAGTATCTGAAGAACTAATTCAGTAGGTAACTATTCCGATAGCAACTATGTAAGAAATAACTATTTTTGTGTTTGTAGTCTACATTATCCACAACTGTGTAGTATCAGAAATGAGCTTACCTGTTTTATAGAAAGCAGCACTGACTAAGGAATGGCACAGCAATACAGAGGAGAGGTAGTGATGCCTGTGGTTAGGCTAACCTGAAACAGAGACTGGACAGAGCTAGAGAATAAAGTAGGTATTCATTAAAAGGTCTTTAAGGATACACCTTGGGCAGTACAAGAGTCTGGCCAGGGCTACACCCAAGATTGACTTCAAATGATCACAAAATGGACAACTGGTCCTGAGGTCTAACACTTTTATAAGTTTTGGTCCATTTGCATATTGGGGTTTTAATTGTCCAATTACTTCAGGTTGTGAAGTCCCATTCTTCTTGCCTTCTCTCTCCAGTCCACTGTTGTTTATGCTTTTGGGCCTGAAACAGGTACTTGTTGTCCTTGGTCTTCAACAGCAAAAGGATTTGTCTATGTACTCTGTGAAGAGAGCTTACAAAAACATAATATGAGGCTCAGAACACACCTAGGCAGCACAGAATATGAAAAACATGAAAGCTAAAACTTAAGGCATTAGCAGCAACACCCACATCTTTTCAGAGCAGTAGCAGCACATTCATTCTGTGCCATATACACTTGCAAGTATCTGGAAATCTTTGGGGAAGAGGATACCTCTTTCTAATATTGTCAGCAACAGGGGCAATAGGCCAAATCCTGAATATAAGAAATTCAGTTCTTTTCCAACCCATATTTTCCTTGCTACAAAATAGCTGTCTTAACAAGTATGAAAAATGAAGTTATATGTGGACAGCCTCTGTTCTCAGTTATACCTGTACAACTAACACTTTTGACAAGGTATCACCTGTTTCTTGTAAACATAGCACAAGTTTCACAGCTTTTGTGGTTTGAAGCAAAGCAAGGACCTGCTGCAACTGATAGCAGACAGACAATGTGCACACTTCAGATCTCTATCATCATACGGTTTCTGCCTGGGTTCTATCCTTCTCATAGCTTGATTTTTGCCTGTTGCCTTTGACAACTGACAACATAAACAACAACATAAAGGTGATAGTAAAGCAAAATACATTCATCCATCTTTTTCACAGTCAGTGACATGCAAATGAAACAGAGAATTCACTGTTCTTTTTGAGCGTTGTCTCTTGGTCTCCCATTTGTGTAACAGTTTTGTTTTGATTTTTATTTCCAAAAGCAAAAGGCTCGCTTGAAGTGAAAACAGAACATGTTACGCGTTTTTATAAATATTTTAATTTCACTGCAATTTTCAAGAAAGAAGTGGAGCATAATATGAACTACCTGATGGAAATCTACATCAACAATTCTATAGTTGGAGGACGAAATGCGGCTGATGAACAACTAAGTCATTCTTGTCTCTTGGCAATGATGGAAGACCAAAACAAGTGTATAAATATTTCACTGCAACTGAAGTCTTATATGGAATGTAAGTTACAAAGGAGAGTCAGAATGGAAATCTAACTAGAAACAATATAATCTTGCAAAAAATCTCAAGTAGGTAGTTCTCTGCTTCCAGCAACCATTTGAAAATATTTAAGTATTTCACAGAAGAAAATATGATTTTGAACATCCCTTATTTAAAAACAACACATAGTAGACAACTGATGATTTTTATGCTGATTTAAAGAGGTTTAGCTGTGCCCTTTTTTCCTAGAAGAAATACAGCAAAGTACAGGTCTGTACATTGTTTTTTTCCTTTCCTGCCCTTTTTTCCTTTTTCCTTAGCAGCAACAGACTCACACATTTCATGTGACAAAACCTGGAAATCTAATTTTCCCTTTCCTGATAATGGCATAACCCTGTTCTCTTGGAGGTAAATTTTAAAATCCCTGTTAACTGCAGTGGGAAAAGAACCAGGAGATAGGTTTGACCATTCTACTGTTTTACTCCAATAGCCTACTATATAGTCTCACTACAGTATGCTTAAAAGATAAATCTTCAGCTGAACTAAGTTTAGTTTTCCCACAGGACAACATTCAGCTTTTTATATTTCTCTTTGTGCTGCAAGAGTTTTTTTCTGATTGTCTGACCGTGGTCAGGGCTTCCATTCTGTCTATATGCAACACTTGTCATTTGGAAACTGCTGAATGATTGCATTCATTTGGTTTTGCATGGCAAATGTATTTTACGCTGTACTTTTGCTGGGAAAAAAAAAGTTTTTTTATAATTGGATTCATGTATGTTAAATAATTCCAGGGAAAATCCTAGAGAAGAAACGGCAGTTAAGGATTCTTTTAGTTTTTTGTTTGTTTGGGATTTTTTAAAATAAGTTTGTCTAGCCATGAGAGGAGCATAATTTGTAACTTGCCCTGCTAACTTGTGTCAATACTATGAGCTAACCACCCTTTGCTAATACTGATTTACCTGGACAGTAGTAAGCTCCTATTAACAACGAAAATTAACTATGCATCCTTTTTTTCTCTTTACTTCAAAACAGCTAAAGAGGTGCTCAGGGCTTTTACTAAGCAAGGCTGATAATCAAGTCATTACAAGCCACTACAAGCTGGGGTAGAGTGTCCAGTGTTTAAAAGGAGCCTAAATTACTGTCTAAAAGATATTTTTAGTTCTAAATTAGGAGGAATGAGCCATGGGGTCCTTGGAATTTACTTCATGAGTTCTTAATGGAGAAGATACAAGGGAAGTCGGAGTAAGTCTAATTATACTGCTCTAAGTCAGGGCAAGGGAAACTGTGGTTTGGCTACGGTGTGTAATTTGGTTTTATATGAGTCATAGTAACATAGCTGTTTTTTAAAACAGTTATTTGACAGTGCTAAGGTAACATGCAGCTGCCAAAGAAGTTTGAAAGGCCATTCAAATAACCAGAGGGAAAAGTTCTCCATATCGTTCCTTTATAGTATATAGTCCCGATTTATAGTCCAATACTAGTTATTGAACTGAATCCCTGTGGAATGTGGGTGCATTTCTGCAGCAGCTGTTATCTGACAGAGCAACTTACCTCATGCACCCAGTCCCATGTGATTCTCCTCCCTCATGGCAGCTTTAGTTAAAGGACTCCCCAGAGGGCTCCTGTTGGTGGCATTTCCTCACTTTTTAATGAGAAAATATCTCTATGTAAATCTTGCTTTCTCTCATATATGAAGATAGACCAAGAGGTAAGGAATGTCAGTACAGGACAGTGTCGGACAGTGGACCTAACCTGTCTGTGCTCTATCCAGACAGAGGAGACATATATTACCCTTGTTCTACCTTAAATATAAATGTTGATCTTAGAAGTGTTTTCATTGACTGAGTTGAAAAGTTCTGATTCAATTAGTCATCTGTATCTGTTTCAGCTATGGGGAGACATAGATACAGATATAAAAATATAGGTAAAAAAATTAAGCTGAATTCTAGACAGGAAACCTAACATCAAAACCAGGGAAGGCTGAAAGAGAAAGGCATAATCTCTCTCTCTTTTTTCTTTTTTTTTTTATCCCCCTTAATCTATGGGGACAGGCACAATCCAAAAAACCTACCAAGATGGAATGTCCTGCTTTTATCTGCTGCCAGTGATTTGCTGCTTAATTTTCTCTCTTGTACATTTTATGGGCAGATCCGATGTGTATGACGAAGATCACTTGGCTCACTATGATTCCAGTAGTTTTTGTATTTACTGTTTCAGTTGTCATCTACAAAATAGTCCAAGAAAAGAAACAGAACTGTAAGTAATGAAAAGTTAATCTGCATGAATTTGTATTTCTATTCAAGTAAAAATATATTAATTTATAATAACAAAACTTGATTGTTGCTGTAGCTCAGATACTGATATTTTGATTGTCAAATGGTAAAAGCTTCTTAGAGACTGACCGAAAGTACTCAGATGATTGATAGTATCACCTCTCACCTCTTTGGAAGATGCAAAAATTGTGGATGCAAATCTAAGCTTGTTGGTGGCAAATTAAATGTGGGAGTTTTGATGGATGATTGATGGCTTAGTGATATAACTTCAGGATTCACACTGATTTCAGTAGATGAAACAATTACTGTTAAACTTTGTGGAAGTTATTAAGCAGAAATGCCAATGACCAGTATAAATGAATTGAAATACCCTTTCCTTCCTCAAGATGATTTATTTAGGTGACAGTCAGGAAAAATGATAGCATAGATATGAGGAGCTACACACTCATCTGTCTGTCCTAAAAACTGTCTATTTAAATTCATTGGTGGTGTAATCCCACACAGGGCAACCAAGGTGTGCCTTCTTAAGGCCAGAGCTGAATTAAGCAAGATAACATTTAATATCTTTGCTATTATTTCAGCAAAGAAAACATTATTGTGATTTCAGAACCATCACTATTCACTATTAGATTTTAGAATTAGATTAGAATTTTGTTATGAGAGAACTTGCCATTAGTTCAGAGACTGAAACAATTGTTTCTACACTATTCCTTCAGCCAAGACAGGTTCTTCTCTTGGGATACAAGGTGAAATCAGATTTACAGAATTTTCTCTAGCAATATACAATGAATAAAACAAGAATAAAATTGTAGGAGTACCCTGAGCTTGAGATCTTTGAGCAATCAACATAAAGTCCTCTGCACAAAAACAGTTCAGAAAATTGACCACTGGTCAGCTGCTGGTCCTTGTTCCTCTTCCCAAGACAGAGGCAGGTGGTACCAGGAGCACATTACCTTTCATCACTGTGAGAAGAATATTACTTAAGCTGTTACCTGAGGGAATAACTCTTAGGTGCTTCTCACAGCAGTTTCCAGAGACGTTCTGCTTGTGTCAGCCCTGAGCAGGCAGAAAGCCTCCAGACAACTGGCATTTAGTTGCTATTCCCAGGGAGGTGTCCATCCCCCCTGCAATTCAGAGGTGCTGAAAAGAGACTCTGGTCACAGGGGTAGTAAAACAAATAATGAGCCACATCCATTCCCCTGGCCATCCTTACTGTATGCACAGGTAGTTTTGTAATGAAGGAGCAACAGAAGTCTAGCTTTAATCATAACTGAACAGAAGGAAGAATAGTGCCCACATACAAAATGTTTCTGTGCAATTTTTTTCACAATGTAAATACTTTATGCATATATTTTTAATGAATAAGCAAAATAATTGCTTGAGATGTCAAGTTTGTACCCTCCCTATCCCAATGAAAGGAACTCCTTACCAGCTTAAAATACATGATATTTTACTTATTGTTAGAACCAATTTCTGAGACCTATTTTATGTATATAAAACCCCACAAAGTGTGAATTAGGACTTTATAAGTGTTCTAATTTAAAGGACTTTTATTTGTAATTTGAAAATTAGTTATAAATGTCATGTCCCTGATTTTCTATGCTTTGAGTCATAACATTCTGTTTTTAATGTAGAACTGTAAGCAGGTGATGATTAATGATTTAGTATCTTTATTCTTAAAGGTATCACTTTTTTACTGAATTCAAGTTTTCAGAATCATCACAAACACAAACAGGGAGGAAAAGATGCCCTTCTTTTGAGGCTTCTAGTTACTTACTAGCTTCAAGGATAGATTTTCTGCTAATTGAGGAAAAGTGGGTTTATGAGTTACATTTATAATATATAACATTATAACCAACATCATTATGTTATTGATAAGAAGACAGGTACATAAAAAAAACCACTTTTGTTTTATGTGTATATATGAAGATGCCACCTTTCATTGCAAATCTATACACTAATCTTTTTCAGTGGTGCTCAAAGAATGGAGCAGAACATTACTATGTTCCTAAAACAGCTGTTATGAGTTTTTCCAGGCATAATTCAGTTAGTAGTTTTCTCTCCATTTCTGAGCACCACTGAAAGCTGTTAAGAAATGTGGAATTATTCATTTTCTCTTGAGACTTTGCAAAATATTCTGCTATGTAGACTCTGAGACTCTCTGAATCATTAAACTATTTTCATGAGCGCATAAAATAAAATATCCAAATAAACTTTGTGAGGGTTACTATCCATTCATGACAAAGACCCTAAACTAGAAATTAATTGTTTTGCCTTTTCCCTTCCACTCTTGTCTCACAAACACTTCCAGAGCTTCCTTTGGCATTAACTGTTACAGTGTTTGCTTGGGGCTTCAGCATTTTAGATCTCCACTGGCTATTCATTAAAAAATTCAAGACCTAAATAATTTTAACTTAATGAATTTCTTAGTTTTCTCAAAGGAAAATGATAAAAAATAAATTCTGTCACATAGAATTGGAGTGAGCCTCTCACCAGAAGCTGGCTGAGCCCTTGACTGCAGTCACTGCTGAACAGGGCTAACCACAACAGCTCCACAACTGTGCAATAAATTCACTGCCAGCACAGCATTTAGAGAGCAGCAGAAAGATGGAAAGACTGAGAGTTTATAAACTGGGTGCTGAGGAACAGCCAGAGGTGCCCAGTCCAGCTCTGCCTTTGTCAGTGGTGTGGAGCTTGCTCTCAGGCTGTGCTTTCCCAAATGAACACTCCACAGTAGCAAGGAATCTGTCAGCTTCCTACAATGCTAGTACACTCCATCCTTGCTACTCCACTGTCAGCAGTGAGAGTCCAAACCTGTACTGAAACATGTACTTTTCTTAATATCCTTCCAAAATTTGTTCAAGGTACACAGTCTAGAAAAAGGCAAGTAATCACTTGAAAGGGACAAACTTGAATGAAATTTCTAGAAAATTTCATTCAGGAAAACACAAATCGTCTGGCCCTTGGTTTTCCTCATCACCTTATTGCAATACCTTCCTGATTTTTGAACACTTTCCAAGGTGTTTACCAGTTTAATAATAAGGGGTTTATAAGCTTTCCTTTTAATCAGGGCTGATGCTAACACATTTTGTTTAAAGCAGATTATAAACACAGAGTATCAACATCAGTTTCTACTGTTCTAACAAGAACGGATTCCAGGCATGCAAGAGTAACTGTATCTGCTACTAAAATTCATCCTTTTCCTGGTAAGTAATATAAAAGTAAAACAAAATTTAACAAATCTTAAGGCATGAGGAGGTCAAGAAAGACCTTTTAAGACATTCCTGTCAAGAGATGCTTCAGGTTTGTTTCAGAGCTACCTTGGTCCTATACAAATTTGATCTGGTTTATGTTAAGAAAACACTTTTTTATTATAAAGAAAGAAATCTTACAACAAAACTATAAGAAGACACACACACACACACACACACACACACACATATATATGTATATATATATATAAAATGTGGGAATGCTTCTCCCAGTCTTCCCAGTGTGTTGCATTAATGACTTTGAAATTTTATGTTTTTGCTCATTTTGTATGCCAGTTTTGGGGTTTGGCAGCCCAGTGCTTTCTGTGTGTATGAAGAGTATACAGAGAAATACACATGTGTATGCATGCTTTATGTGTTTGTGACTCTTGATAAAATGTGCTGCCAAAGCACGGAATGAATGACTGTAGCAGGACTCAAAAATGGCTTTGCTGACACTTCATACCCTATTTTAGGGTCAAATTCCCACAAAATGCAATTTTTGAGTTTCATATAGGTAAAAAATTGTGGTCTTCGGAAAGTGTAGTATGTTTAGCATAGATAAACTAAATGGCATGGCTAAACTCAAAGTTCGGATTCTAGAGAACTCGATTTGGCAACAAATATCTGTGTGTGCCAATTACCAGTTTTTGCTGTGAGTGTTACTGAAATTTCTCAAAAAGTGAAATATTTTAATAAAGATCAAGGACTTTGGTTTTGCAAAGGGAGCTATATCTTTAAAAAGATTAACATTAACATATAGAATAATAGCTCCCTTCAAAACAATAAAAATACAAAGCCAGCAAATGAAAAAAAGGTTTAAAATTTGACTAGGCTTAAGTACTTTGCTTTTTGTCTTGCTAGTTCTTTGGGAGTAAGAGGAGACTCAATAATTTACGTCTGCAACTAGTATTTCGTGGCATTTCAATTTTACCTAGAAAAGAGTGAATAGCTTCTTGTCTGTCTGAGCTCTCCTATGAGTACAATTTATGTTTCTTGTTCTTAAAGCACTGGCCACCTCTGAGATATATTTATGAGCTCGTTATTTTCATTCTGCAGGAAAGGTATTACTTTTCTGACATCTATTGTCTTGAGTAGCTTCACTAATATCATAACTGTTTTATCACGTGTTCAGAATGGCATTTTTAATGTTGCATATCCAAGGCATTTTTGATGATGTGGTTTTATGGAAATTCAAATCTACTAGATTTGAATTTTACTAGATTATGCTGAAGAGAATAGGAATTCCTTATTGGTCTGTCCTTCTCTCTTCTAAGTGCCTCCCTCTACAATCGATCCATGTAACCCAGAAAGATGCTTAGTTGCATGAACTGCTATAATAGGGTTTATTTTGATATAAAGTTTCTTGGTTTCACACACCATAATTTCAGTCAATCCAATCAACTTCACAGTCTATACCAATATAATTTAAAGTGGAATCAAATCAATATGAAGAGTTTATTCTTTCCACAGTTGCTAAGCTTAGGATTTGCTACCATGATATTGGATTATAAATAGCTACAGATGACTTTGTTGACAGCCCTTGACAATATTTTCATTATTATTAGACAATGGCTTGCAATCTTGAAAAAAACTATTGAAATCCACTGAAGAAAATGCAATCACCCTGGAAACATAGTAATGAGTACTTGAGAGGATGTGACAGTAGATCATAGAGATAAAAAGATGTATAGGTACTACTAAGAGATTATTTGAAGTTGAGAAATTATAAGGGAAGAAAAAGAGAATGGGAGGCTTTGAGAATGGGAGTGGATTCTTAAGAAACACAGTAAATTACTGGCTTAATATCACTGTGGTGCTACAAAAAGGTAATTTACAGCATGGATATTAGCTTTGTGGAACTGTTAGTGGCTTTATATCCATGTATCACTGTCATTAAGTCCAGTGACCAGAGGAAAGTGGGCAAAATGTATAGCATGTTCTCTAGGGAAGGATTAAATTTAAAACCTTCCAAATTCACAGTATTGCAAAGGATTAAGCACATGTAGCAAGGAGGGGGGAGCTTTATAGCATTCTGGTCATAAATATTGACTAAAAATTGTCTGGGATGTTAAGCTATAAAAGAATGCCCTAGACCTTGGGTTGTACAAAGCACATTTTCTAGACTTAGGAGCTGCTCCTGCTACTGCATTTATGTATAATAACTGTCCCTTAAATGGTATGGACTGACAAAGAAGAGTTGCCCTTAAATGCATTCACAAGACAAGGGAAAGAAGAGAGGGTACTTTTTTTTTAATTCAAGAAGTAAGTATTCTTTATGTGGCTGAGCTGTATTTCCAGATACAGGGCATTATCATCAAATAGAACTTGACAGTAATGACACATGGAAAATAGCCCATTGAAGCCACTCCCTTGCTTTGCGTTTACTACAGAGAATTTTAGTGAGATTCCACCATAAGGGAATTTTATTGCAAGAATTTCTTTGAAGAGCTTTCTTAAATTGAAGAAGCAGTAGAAGAGGTTTTAGAGCAGCTTAATAAATTAATAATGGCAATTAGAAGGACTAGAATATATTCCCCACAGAGTTTTAAAAGAACTCAGATAGAAACTGCTGAATTGTCATTTGCAGTTTACTGCTTAAATCAATCTCCAATGCAGATAAAGGGAAGTAAATTATACTGACCCTGCTGTTACTCCTCTTCCTTAGCACAGTTTCCCTAAACCACTTTGGTAACTCTTCCATTACTAGTAACTGACTAAGTGTAGTTATTCTCATATAGCTATATCCTACAAAAAATAATCCTGGGCACATAGCACAAAATTACTTGTTGGGAGAAGGCCAGTGTATGTGAACTGTATGCTACATTATTTTAAAAAAAAGTTGTAGAGGAATGAGATTGCATAAATCAGGGCATTTAAAGCTGCTTAGTAGGATCTGGAAGATTCATTAATATAATTAGATACGTTGTTCTTAAGTGTGAATTTATATTACTAGAATCTTATTGCTATAAATTCTCATTTAGACTTTCTTTTCCTAGAGTAAGAATAACATTCCTTGTTTATTTTTATTCTATTTTGAATGTGGCATAAGATGTGTTGGAAAAAAAGGCCTGCTTTGATTCCTGTGCCAGAACTGTACAATTCAAACAGGGAATCATATTGTTATAATCATCAGACTCTACAGTCTGTGTGGGCAGCCTTACTCAAGCGTACACCTTGTTCTACATTTCCCAAACAATATACTCATTTTCAGTGATACACCATTGGCTCATGGAGTCACAATTTGGTTCATTACATTTTTGGATACAAATACAAGATTCCTTGGCTCACTTTTCTGGCTCACAGTAATGCAAAGTTAATTCTGATGGATGGTAATTTTATAATTCATCCTGAAAGAAGAACAATGCAGGGTCATAGTGACAACCAGGACTCAGAGAATAAAAATACAGGCTTCCTGGCCTGCAGTTGTTTCCTGGACTGTTTAGGGTTTGTAGCATTTGATATAAGTGAGCTTGGGACATTTGATATAAGCAGGCTTGACAGCTTAATTTGCACAGAAGAAACAACAAGACAAATTCCGTCTCATTTGAATTCCTGTATTGTTTTCTGTGCTATCCTATTAAAATAATAGTTCCTTTCCCACAAGATTAGAGGAACTAGGGGAAATTCTGCCAATTCTCTGATGTGTTGTGACAGCTTCAGGTTAGTTGACATGTTGGAAATAGAAGCAAATGTTGGCTTCGTAGTGTCAGGTTTGGCATCCCAGCGAGTTCAGACTTGCTCCTTGTATTCTGCAATACATTTTCTTTTTAGAAAAGAGAACAGGCAAAACACATCTTCTACAGCAGCAAATAGATGCAAAGCCAAGAAAAGAGAAATTTATTTAATCTTGGCTAATTGAAACATCACCTATTTGGTGGTCCCTCTCAGTTCCTGACATAAATGAATAATTATCTCTCCCTCTGCAACTTGCATTAATAATGCTGGCAAAAGCAAAGCTTCTCATACTTAAATCCTTCTGAAATGCAACATATCCAAGAAAATTCTGAAGCCTTATTATCCCTTTGGAGCTTCTTTTTTTTTTTTTTTTTTTTTTTTTTTTTTTTTTTTTTTTTTTTTAAACAGATAAAAAGTAGGATAAAATCTATAGGATGCAGGTAACTTTAGGAAACTTTTTATAGCCCTGTATGCTTTCCATAGAGCACTGATGCACAAAGGATCTTTTCTCTACTCAGTTTGCATGCATGTAGAACACTGTTACACACAGGTACTAAAGTGGACATTGCCATTCTCTCCAGATTTATCCTGAGGGTAAAACAAGATTCACTGGTGTTTTTAAAAAACTATCCCAGTTTTATTTTGACTTTGCTTTTCATATTCAGCTGCTTAAGTTCCAAGGCCCAAACTCTACATTTTAATTGCATTTGTAGAAAGAAGTCCAAATGATGCAGTCAGTGGAGAATAAACACAGCTAGATATAAGTGGCACAGTTTGTCCTCTTGTTGTCAACTCAGTAGAAATCCATTTGTAGGTTTACAGAAGTAATGGATAGTAAAGGACAGGGTGGACCTGGAGTCAAAATATTATTTATGTTCTGCAGCAGTTCTTTGAAAAATGCGTTGGATAAAAAACTGTGTACATTTGCCTGATAACGCTATCTCTGCATGTCCTTATCTGTATTCCACCGAGATACTGTATCAGGGTCTGTGTGCTAAAGGCACCACCTCACCCCTTCCTGCTTCAGAGGGTATGCTGTCATCTTTGTTGACAACTGGGTGATACCCAGTAGCTCTCCCTGTGTGTACATGTGAACTGAGGCCACACCACAAGTGTCTGTGGCAATCTGTGCTGCCCTTATGGGAAAATGAGTCAGGAAGTTCACACTCTAAATCTCAGTTGGTTTTTTTTTTTGCTTAACTGGCCAAATGTAGGGGTTTGTATTTTGGGAGACTCTTACATAATCTCAAATTTGCATGCTTTTGGATTTTCACTACAATTTAATCACAAATGTATTTCACACAAATTTATTTGCCTACCTTCAAGCTGCTTGCCAGGGAGACCTAGAATCAGCACATTGTAGTCCTACAAGTATTAAGAGGAAGTTAAATACAAAACATGGTTAGTACTGTCAGTACAGTCCATCTCTGCCTTGTGTTCAAATAGGTCTCAATTATTTTCAAACTTGCATATGGAAGTCCAATCTTCTGCAGATATATTTGCTCTTAATAATATGGATAAAAATTATTTTAACTTTCAATAGTGAAAACGAGCAAACAACGGATCCTACTTCCTGCACAGACCAGAATGATACTGCCCGTAATTCCTGAACAAGAGCATTGTCATGTGGATCAGGTGTAGAAGGTAGGTAAACATCTCACAAACCTGATTATTCTGGTTTGCCTCATATATTTAGAATTAATAGTGTGGATATCTGCACAAAATAAATTATTACTTCTTCTAGCCAAGTATATGAGATAAAAAACTGGATAATGTATTTGGTGAGAGCTAGGTGGCATGAAAAGAGAATCAGTTTTACTTCTGCTACCAAAAGTGATCTATAATCATACGTCTTAGCCTAATAAACCCTGTGTGTCTCTGTAAAATACTGTGTCCTAGACCAGCATTGTGCTGACATTTGTTTCTGAGAAGGGCAGAGGAAAAAACAATTTGCAAATGATCTCTGAAGAAAATTCTGTATTTGAAATAAATAGATTCTTTCTGAAATTCCTCAAGCAAGAGAAAGTGATCACTTAGTTGTACTTACACCAGTCAGAAGGGATGACAAGAAGTTGGTTTCTGTTCAGAACTAAAACTAATCTCAGAGTCCTAGCTGTCTGCAACCATTGTGCTACAGTAATTGTTCCAGGAACTCCAGATGTAAGGAAACTGTTCTGTGTAATTGTATCAGGAATTCCAGATATAAGGAAACAAATCTTCGTAGAAATGTGCAGTAAGAGATATCACTTCCTGAAAATACTTGTAATGTCCAGAAAAAGAACAGCTGCTACTTGAATAAGTAATACAGACTAATATTTCAAGTGCATAGACCAGTGATGGGTACTTGCACACATAATATTATTTTGTCTGGTGAATTTTTTAGGTTAAAAGCTTAAGGAGGTCCTTCTTTTACATTTCTATTTAAACTGGCTGGAGTTTTACTGGAAACACAATATCATGTCATGCTATCTTTTTATTGTATTAAAATAAATATGTACAGAAGAGCAGTTTGATTTTTGTGCTTCATGTGGAACCATGAAAAAAACCATGAAATTGTACATTGAGAACAGAGCTTAAGAAAGCATTTTGAACAGTTTTGCTGACAGAAGATGAGGTAATTCCATAGTAAATAACTAAGCTAGATAATTTTTTAGTTTTTGAATGAGATTAGCTTGGTTATAGGATAGTATATAATAGCTATTAAAAATACAGATCCCTATGGAAGTAATTGTCATCCATAGATCTTGTGAAGACTTACAAAGGTGAGAAATTGTTATTATTACTATTTTAAAATGAGGCTATCAGGAGATACAAAGAGATAACATGACTTGGGAACTCTGTGACATAAATGAGAGCAGTTCTCAGATCATCTGAGTTCAGCTCTTTGCCATTTGTACTAAGTTTTGAACAGAGCAGGTGCTTTCCAGGCACTGTAGGGCAGCTTCCTCCTTTTCTGCAAGGATTCCTCCCAGACCCTTCAGTACTAACCTATTTATTTTTTTGGTATCTGTTAACTGTCTCTCAGATAAACCTTTATCTTCCCATATCTGTGTCTGCCAGGTACCTGCCCAACTTAATTGGATTTTTTACTCTTATATTAAAAATAAGACATTTTTAAGGTTGAAATAGGATGTGCTGCTACACAAGTGATCACCTGTATTCAGTGCCTTCACTTATACAGTATTACGGCGGATCATTACCATCCTTTGTTAATTCTGTTAATTCTTCTTCCACGATGTGGCATTCACCTAAAATTCATCTTTTAAAAGCAGGGGGAAAATGTCATGGCTCATTCCTATACAAATCTAACTTTTGTGTTGCTAGAGATGGGAGTAACTGTTGGGGTGACCTTTTACTTTTATTACCTTAACTGTTAGGAACTAAAGGATAGAATGAAGGGATGGAACAGCTTTTCAGATTTTCCGTTGCTCTGTGGGACAATATGTGACACATTGGGATCAGTTATTCCCTTTCCTTAATCTTTCTGTGAATGACTGAAAGAAAAAGATTAGATATCTTGTGAAAGCCCAAAAGCCTTTTTCAGCACTGTACAGAAGCAGGCTTTCTTTTCCAGATAGTCTTCCTGTCAGAGGGACAGCTGGCAGTAAGGTGAAATCCAGATGTGATATGTGAGAATAATGCTGAATACATAGTAAACTATAATGTTACATGACATTGTGTGGAAATATTATTACATTATGTGGCTGCAGAAACTTAGATCTAGATCTTGCCTTTCATCATGTTTTGTTTTGAATACATTTCTTAAAGAATACTGTCTCAGAGCTAAATACTCTGTGAAAAAAATAAAAAGCACTTTCTGCTTTAGTTTTGCTTTACTTCCTGCAAAAAACCCCCTTCTTGCTTCATCTGATAATGTCAGATCCAGGTCATTACTGCTGGTGTCTGTGGGTGCCTCAGTTCCAGGAAAGCTTGCTAGTTACGAGTGCTCGTGGTAACTGAGGCTGGGGAAGGAAATTGTGATCTGCTTTTCACATGAGTGCTGGGTTTGTCTCTGTGAAGTCTCTAGAATGCTGCTAAGACTCGTTTGCTCAACTGGGAGAAGCTGTGTTACAAGTACTGCACATGAAAGCTGAGTACTGAGAAAGAAAAATGCAAAAATAATCAAATTCTCAGAATTGCCAAGGACAGCTCTAGATTCCATCAGCTTGATAAAGCGTGGGTTTTTCTCTGAAGGAGGAGGTGGGGTGGAAATGAGAAGTATGCACCAGGGAGCTTGTTGATCAAACCCCTCATCTTTGTATCACTGACAGCTGCTCCCCTGAAGCGTGTGCATTTCAGACCACAAATAAGGAAGGGTTCTAGGCAGAGCTAGAAACCTGAGAGAGCTCCACTGGAGATACTGCCCTTCGCTGCCTTAAACCTGGCTTCTGTCTATTGTTAAGAGTTACCTCAATGCCTGCCCTGAATCAGACAGGCAAGATGAGTTACACTTTTCCTCATCTTCAGCCAGCTGGAGCTGCACTCAGAGAAATCATAAACCACAGCACAGAATGTTTGATTTCTCTGTCAGGAGACTACCTACACAGCAGCTGTGGTAGGTGTAACAGCAGTTGTGAGGAGGAGGACATGTAAAATCAAGGAACACTCTGATCACGATCATTATAGCTAATGAGCTGGAGAATCTGCTGATGGCCTCAGCAGTGGCCCTTATTACAACACACTGAAAGATGCAAGGCTGAAAAACATTGTTTTTAGCCATGGGAATGGTCAGGGGAGACCTATTTGCTTATTTTTTGCTTGTTGCGCCAGTCAGTAACAGTGAAGTATTGCTCTTAATAGTAGATTGAGAGAGACATCAATGATCAATTACACATTCCAATTTTCTGCTGTTTTTCGTTTTATGTCAAGAAAAAGACATTTCTTTCTATAAATGTATTTTTAAAGTTTTTAGGTTTAAGACAATATTGTTGATTATAAAATGTAAATATATTCATAAACATATGAGCATACATGCATTGCCATGCTTACCAATATACTCAGATCCAACTGTGTTGTATATCTATATATCTATCTGTGTGTTCACACAGAAATGCACCCAAATGCTTTGTTATTCACTATTGTACTGACAGCCAATTTAGCTAAGAAAAAATGCACCAACTTCTGCACTTGTTCCTTTGCCAAAGGTGAATCTTTTCAGCATAGATCACTAAGTATCTTTGTGTATTTTCACAGTAACTATTACAAGTACACTTGAATACCAAAGGTAAGAACCCTCTGTTTCTGCCATCTTTCATTAAACTACTATATTAGCAACTGTCCTGGAAAAAATGAATGAGACTTGTCCCTCAAGTGTTGAAACACATATGTCGTGGTTTAGGAATGTTATTTTCCAACTCAGCAGTCCACTAAAACCACTCTGCAGCTCACTTCCCCTCATCTCCAATTGGAAGCACAAAAGGCAAAGATCATAGCTTGAGATATGAACAATTTAGTAGAAACAGCAATGAGATAAGAAAACCATAACAAAAGGTATAGGCAAGGGAACAATTTTCATGGAAAACTTGGGACAATACTGACTGGCTCTTTCCCACATTTTCTCCCTGCTTGCTCGATGGAACACCCTTCTCCTTGGAAGTGAGAGTCCCTTATACCTGTGCCTGGCAATGACCTGAAGTTGTGTAGAATAATCTCCTAGCCATGCCCACGCAGCTCCTGCCTCATCCCCTCACAGCTCTTGCAAAATATTAACTCTGTCCTGGCCACAACCAGGACAACATACAACAGCTGTCAATATATTTCCATACTGCTGTCAGGAGGTTGTGACATTATTACCCTAATTTTATTTAGATTGGAAGCATGAACATTTTATTCAGGGCATATTTTTGCATTCCAGGCAAATATTTGTATTCAGAGGCAATGCTGTTCAGGTAATAGCATGCTAGAATAAGCTCTGGAGACACGACTTTCCTTTCTCTTCTAATGACACCTCCTTACTAATTTGCATGGTGGTAAGAAAGAACTGTTTATCCTCTGCTAAAATAGAGATTGCATACTGCTTTTAACGAAACTTTACTTGCATCAACCAGTACTTTTAACTTTAAGAACATTACTTGCATAAACTACTATTTTCAGCAGCTGTAAAATGTTATGTGATATATATCAGATTCGAGAAACCATGAGGACTAACACTTCTGAAAGTGCTTGATCCAATGGCCATTCCCTAAACAGTGGGAGCAAAGAATAACTAAAGTAAGAAATCAAAGTTGGAAAGTGTCTTGGTTTGGAAAGACATGTGTCTGCTAATGAAGGCAACTGCTTCCCCTGCAATGGAAAATGTTGACCCCCTCCCTCCAAATTATTATCATTTTGAAATTAAGGGGCTCTCAGGCAAAGATATGGGAATACAAATAACAGTTCTTTACTACGAAAATAAAAATAAAAATGTGATACTACTAAAAAGCAAAGAAACCTAAAAAAGAGAACACTGACAGAGCCAGAATACAACCTGACATCCTGTTGGTCAGGGTGTTGGCAGCAGTCCAATCAAGTCCTGCAGGAGTGACAGATGTGGTTCCCTTGAAGCAATGATCCTGTAGAAGGGTTGTAGTTTTCCTCTGAAGGTCCAGAGGTGGTGAGATGGGTCTAGTCTTCCTCTGGGAATCCAGTGGGAACAGGCTGCTCTGGTGTTCTGAGTCTCAGATTATATCCAAGTAGGATCGCCTGGCTCCTCCCACTGGGTGGAGTGTCTCACAATGGGATGATGTAATTGTATCAGTCATGTGGTGAGCCCTAGTGGCCCATTAACAGAAGATATCTCCCAGAGGGAGGATGGGTTCTGGGAGAGAGGAAGAGCACTGCCCCACCTGGTTTTAACAGGTGGTAATAGAATACATACTTTTGGTTACATCATGCATTGCAACCTAAGACAGCAAATAAGCCAAATCACCGTACCCATATGTAAAATGAAGGTACTGGAGCATTCAGAAATATGGTTTTATTGATGGTTATCCCTGAAATCATTGTTGAGTAGGGAAGGTAGAAAGAAGCCTGCCTCAAGGAGTGACTTTCTGTGTGTCCAGCCCTTGTGACCATCTGTATTTCCCTGGGATGGGGTCACGTGGATTCTGGGCAGACTGACTGTGCAAAGCTCAATGGCCTCTCTCACACCAAAGCTGAACTTCAGTCCTAGAGTGGTTAGGGCAGAATAAAAGCCACGTATTTGCAGCACGAAGAAAAACTGTAAGCTGTTTCCTGCAACACCACTGGTCTCTGCCTTTTTAAGGGGAAGCAGCGTTGTATTCTCTGAATCAAAGGTAGCATTAATAGATTTCATGAATGACTAGGGACAGAACAGTGTTCTATTTGGGGAAATTAGAGACAGATAGAAACCTAACAGTTCTTAGATGAAGTGCTGCCATTTTATGAAGAAAGAAAGAAAGAAGAAAAACTCAGTGTCTTAAAGCCAACTGCTCTGGACTGTTTTTTTTTTTTCCTTGAAGGTGCCCAGTGTTATGCCCTGAGCTGATGCTAGATCAAATTCACACAAACTGGTCACTATTACCCAAACACTTTATTTACTGTATCAGTGTCTGACAATCAATGCCCCAAGGACAAAATAAAATAATCTTGGTATCCAGCATCCCATTAATTCTTTTAATAAAACCGGTAGACACGTCAAAGACGGCACAAAAGCTAATGAAAGTTCCACATCAGCAACTGCCAATGATTTTCAGTACACTGCCTTTGGCCATCTGTCTTTGTAAAGAGCTTTGAGATCCTTGAACACATAAGGTGCTTCACTTCTTCTTTCTGAGTGACAGTGTAGCTGTACAGTTAAAGCTGACAAGCCAGTATCCAGTGATTAAAGAATTTAAGACACAATCTTATCTTCAGGTGAAATGGATGATAGAACTGGAACATAAGGTAGATTACAGGTAACTGGCAGGGACAACACATGGTGTACGGCTAAAAAGATGAAAACCTCTGTCAAAGAAATTGTAAGATAGAAGACTTTGATGTATCCCTTTCCTCTCTTACAATCTGAGAAGCATGTAGGCATGAAACCCCCTATGGGTGCAAGGGTTGTCACAAGAGATTAAAAAGTGTATGACAGGCTGACTCTTATCCAGCAATATTCAGATTATCATTGTCATCACTGTTTTCTAATGAAACACTCCCATAGAAAATTAGAAATTTGATTGTGCATATCCCGATCTACTGCCAGGCAATTTTAGTGCAGGTATACCTAGGGTAGTACTGGGCTTTGGCTCATGCCACTGCTGCCTTCCTGAAGAGGTATTTAAATGCCATCACTGCTGAACTTAGTAGCACAAACAGAAAGTGCACCTAAAAATATTCTTTGCCTGTTTTCCTTCACTGATTGTGGCTTTACAAAAATGTTTTCATATTTAAAAGAATCTCTCTCTCATCTGTCTTCAAGAAAGGCACCCACACAAACAACAGAAGATAGAAATTATGCAGAGAAAACAGAGAAACTCATAAGATATTCTAGCAAAGGCAAGTTATGAGTGAACTCAGGAGTGAGAGGAAGATTACAGTTAAGCTGCTTTCATGCAGGTATTTGTGAGGAACAGTAGGTGTGATTTTAAATTGCTGGGAACCTTCCAATTATCCTTTTGACAGTTTTTCTGAAAAGCATAATTTCAGTGCTCTGAAATGATAGTACTGTCATTAATGTTATCATAAAATTTGGAGTGAAGGTGCTGAAGGGATAAGTTCCTACTAGTACTGACCTACTGGCTTTGTGGGTTGGCCATTTTTGTATGACTTCCTTTTTTACACCATGATTCCTGTTGATAACTGGGCCTTTATGATTTACACCCTCATGCCACTTTAAATTGTTTTCAGAACTGTATGCACTCAGTTATGTATTTATTTTTTAAATATCATGAAAGGTAATTCCTCCTGTTTCTGCTTCCATAAGAGATTCCAGTCTTAATCGTACATTAAAATGACAACTCCTCTCATACAGAAGAGTTCAGAGAATCAGATTGCTGAGCACATTTCAGGATACTTGGCACAATTACTGGGTTCTGCATTAAATGCATGCCAGGATGTACTTCTCTCCAGAAGAGACACTAAGGGTTTCCAAGAGAAGCACTCCTGCTTGCTGGCAGAACTGGACTATAAGGGACACTGTGCAGGCTGTTTAAAACCACCACTCCATTAGATGGCATCAATTTTTGATGCAGTGTATCCTGCCTACACTTGTCATTTTCTAGCTCACTTTGGCAGCTGCTGCCTCCAGTATGATTTCACAGCCAAGGAACACTTCTGAAGCCAGTTCCTATCATATAAAAGAAAATGTGGACAGATGTTGTAATCAGGCCTGCAGCTACGGGAGCTACCAGAATGGATGACAAGCTATATTTGCTTTTTCACTCAGTGTGCAAGTTAGAAGTACAGAAATCCTGTACTTCCACTCCACCTCCCTCTTTCCCTCCCTCAGCATTATACAGTTCCCTAAAAAGTAAGACAAGCTTGATTGGAATCTGTGAGCTCAGGGAGCTGCAATCCAAATTCGAAAGTGTCATTGATGGTTAGTGAGAAGCATTTCACTTGTGAATGTGGAAAATGCTGCTTTCACTTCATTGTTTCCAAATTTGTCTTGCCATACAGCAGTATAAAACGGGAAATGCAGTTGGGCACAGAAGAGCACTTTCAGCTTGGTGGATGTGGTGAATGTTTCTGGCTCTGCCCACCCTCCCATTGCCAGCTTCCCCGGAAGTGGGTAAGGCCTGGTGTGCCTCGCTCAGGTTCCTGTATCACACTCTCATGGGCAGGTACTTGAGCCACTACTAAGCTGTCAGGGATCAGTCTCAGTCTTTTGCTCCAATCTGATGAGCACCATTTATGTGGTCTGCCTTTTAGCTACAATGTTGTTTTATTTTGTAATAAAGAGGAGAATTCATTACTGTGAAAGTCAAAATTATGACACGTGACATAAAGCAGAGAATACTTAATTAAATCTCCTCTTTCTTTTCTGATACTCTTTTCTTTAGTTTCAGGTATCACCCTATGACATACCAGCACTTCTGGATGAAAGAAGACACGTATCATGTATGATGATACACAACAGAAGCAAGTCTCCCTGTTTCCAGCTTGGGGAGCTATGTTATACATCTTTTCATGGGAATGCCAATTATGCATTTTAGTTGACAAGCTCCATTACTTCCATCATAATTACTTGGTATTAAGAAAATACGAATGATGGACAAACATGTTTTGCTTCATAAACAACTTGGATAGCAGAGTATAGATTTCACATCTATTTCCTGTTCTTAAGGATTCATACTCAATTATATGGTTGCGAGATAATCTTTGTGATAATTATATTTTTTTACCAGGCCAGAAATTTATTTTATATATTCCATAGGATAAGAAGTCTATATAAAGCTAGGAATTATCCTCTACTTTAATGGAATAAACACAATTTTCAATTTACTTAATGCTCTAGATGACTGAGATGCCTAAAAGATACAGTTTCTGGCTGTTGAGAAGGGTGGCAAAAGTATTACAGAAGGAAAGAATTCTGCAGCAAGCATATTGGTCTCTGCAGTAAACCAAGAAGACCATAATAGTTTGTACAATATATTAGTGCTTAAAGAAAAAAAATGTGGAAAAATACTAATTTGGCTTCAAATCACAAAATTGTTATTACAGATTTTTAATAACTCATTAAGACATTAAATGGGTTTGTACTTTTTGAGAAATTGCACTTCCATCTTTTGTTCTAGCTTGGGTCATTAGCATTCTGACTTACTATCTCTTGGAACTTTTCCTTACTTTCCATTTCCTACTGCTCCTCTGAGTGCAGTGGAGCTGCTTAGGCTGAGCAGGGTCCCAAACTCCTTTGGTGCTAACACATGATTTGTGGGTACAGCTTAGCCATCAATTACTAGGCAGACACAGAAACTGCCAGGATATCAGGCTCCCTTGTGCTAAATCCATAAGGATGAACAGATTGTAAACTGCCCATTGCAAACATGATAGGCAGCAATTTAGCATCCAGCTAATACTTCATTACCTCAATTCCTTACATTTATACAGCCTTTCCCTCCTGAAGCTTTCTGAAATTGGATTTTCCAGTGTACATTGAGCAGTTCAGATTTAATAGGAATAGTTGTGAACATTAGCTTCTGAATGATTTGAGGGCATATGGAATTTTTTGTATTTTGTTGGATAAATCTGAAGCATTTGTTTATATTGTTTTTTATTTTACCATTTTATTAAAAAAATAAGAGAAAAATACTTTCTTGATTTGGAGGTTTTTTATTGTTTGTCTGTGATAACAACAAAGCTTCTCAGAAGCAGAGTTTTTTAGAAGTAGAGTTTTTAATGAGCTTTTCAGAAGCTGAGTTTTTAATGCAGCCTATAAAGTAAACCTCTCACAATTTGCTTCTTGGTTGTTTTTCCTTATTATTATAGACAGCAACTTACAGATTAAGAGTCATATTTGTCTCAATTCACTACAGAGTTGCTAAGGCCATTTTGGTCAGTGTTTAAATGCTTCAAGTAATTCAAGATCAAGATTTAAGATTTTCCCCTTCAGTAATCCAGAGATCTTGACAGGAGTAGCCCTGCTTCTTGTGACCTCAGTTTTCTTTCTCACATGATTTGCTATTTTATTACCCACAGTTATCCCATAGCTCTCCAAGTGTTGGGTTTTACTACCCTGGAAGGTTCCATCTTCCAAGTTACATTTAAGAACACCATAAACAAGAAAACCCAAAAGGCTCTTGCAGGCTTCTCTTGTCTGCTGAGTAAGGCTTACCTTTTCTTCCTACTATGATCCAAACTATAGGAAATAATGGAAGAATAGGGGACCTTGGTAAAGACGGTAAAAAAAAAATTGGCCCTGAAGTGATTCTGGCTGCAAAGGATTTCAGGCAGTCGCTGGTCCAACCTCCTTACACTGAAGGAGGGACTGAAATCAACTGTTTTAGTGTCTTGCCATTTTCTCCTGAGGTTTGGTTTCTCTCCTCCCATATCCTTGTAACTCCTTGTCTTCATCTCTGTCTTTGTCAGAACAGAACATGTGAGGAGAAAAAGGATGTCCTGGTGCAGCCTCTCAAGCACAAGATGATGGGCCAGAGGGAAGAGCCTCAGAAAAGGGAAGGAGATGTGAAGGTGGAGGAGGGGTGTGAACAAAACTGGTGGGGAAAGCAGAACTGATGGAGCAGAGAATGTGCAAAATGGACATGGGGCTGAACTGGCAAAGAGAACTGGAGGCAGAGATCATCTTAAATGCCAGCACCAAATAAGCTGCTGATACAGTCTCTGAGATCTCAAAGTGTATGAAAAGCAGGGCTGCATTTTCCAAATCTACAAAATGGGTTGAGAGGCTTCTTCAGGGGATTAAAAGTTACTTGAATTACTTGGTGTTCTGGGTACATCCTTGAAAGTCTGTAAAGGGAGGCTGTGAAGAGCAGATGAAAGTTGGGAGACTGCTAAGGAGTTCTTAGCATATGTGTACTCAGGGACTTTTGCAGGGCAGGCAACAGAATGAGCACTGCAGATTCACAGTGATCAAATTAACTGTCTTCTTTCCTTTGACTCTTCCTCTTTTAATGTTCCACCTCTGACGACCTTAAAGTTCAGGCAGATTTTCATTTTACTTCAGAAGTGCATAATTCCTGTTCTGCTGAGCTAATCAGATGTAATCTCTTGTTTTTCTCAGAAATGCTGAAAAAATATTTTTACAGAGGCTTTTCTTAATCCAACCTTGAAAATTGTTCTTATTTCCAGAGAGCACATTCTTTTGTTTTTTCTTTTGAAAATAATTTCCATCTCCCATCTTTTTAATACAGCTGAATTTTTGAAAAAAAAAAATTAAAAATTTTCAATTTTTAATTCTAAAACTGCACACTGTCATCAATATGAACGCCGAAGTAGGAAACAGCATGGGAAATGTACAAGTTGCACAATAAAAGCAGCTTCAGCAACAAAGGTTGACCTGAGACAGAATAAAGTGTTTAAAGTCCAGAGGGTTTTCCAGTCCAACTGTAAGAACTTCAAAGTAGGTCAGACTGGCTGATGGCGTCACGTTAAGCCTTGCTCTGAGATGGTTTTCAAAAGAACTCAGGAAAGTCGTTTTCCACGCTCTACATTCATCTGAGACTAAGAGAAAGGACAGGGCTGTCATCTGAAATACAACTGGAATGTCTCAAAGATAATCCTAGGAGCTGGGTGAATGCTTGCATGATAAAAACACTTCTCTGAATCAGAAAAAGGGGGAGACCTGTATTTGTCATTCAAAATACTGTGGTGTTTCAGACTCCTTGAAATTTTTATGAATTCTCACTGGTGAGGGACACTGGACATTATTGGCAACACACATCATTAAAAAGCATCCCAACTGGTAGTAACTGTGATTTTGTGTGATATGACTGAGGCACATTTTGGAGGAAGATATTAACAGCTTCAGTGAGTGATTTAAGCAGTATGACAAAAAGTGGAAGAGACAGTTCTTTTGTTCAGCTGTCTCTAGCAATGGAAGCTGGAGTGTAGGAGGAACTCATGGGGAAGAGATGTTTACACATGAATAGACTATACCCTAAAAAGCAGTAAACAACTTACAGCTTGCTTTGGTTTGTTTACCAAAAAAACCAAACTCCAAACCCAAGAAAAAAAGAAGTAATAATATACAGTAAATTATTTCTTTAACAGTCTAATTCCAGCTTGTTCGTAGGGATGACCTGTAACTGTGGATCACCAGCAAGGCTGTAGGTATGCAGACATTGTTCTAAGTTTCATCCTGATAAATTTCAAACTTAAGTCAGTGCACAAGCCTGCCTCCTTTGTCGCTAGACAACAGGATGGGTGCGCTCAAAAGTGAACGGAATGCCACGGAAACCACATCTGCTCAAGAAAACAGGTAATTCTCACAAGTACTTAAAACCTTGTAGTTTGCCAGGTGCCAAGGCACACTCCGTGTACTAACCTGGAAAAGGGTGGTGATGAAAGAAAGAACACTCTTCATTAAAAGTTTAAGGCAACATCTGTTTTTTGTCAGTCTCCCAGTAAAATCACACTCATTGTTCCAAAGGTAAATCAAAAAAACAGAAAGTAGATTACTTCACTGAGAACATACTCCCATCACATTATTCTTCAAACCTCTCCCTTTCAGTGTACTGTCTCAGTTCAGTATTTCAAATGATTTATTTGACTGGTGGAAAAATACAAATCAGTGTAAACAAAATATTCTGGCTACATCCATACAGTACTTCTCTACTGAAATATTATTTATCTAAAATAGATTTAAAGATACAATATTCAGTTTTCCTAGGACAAGATGACTGAATCTAAGAGCAGATGGGAGTATCCCTATGCTTATATCCTGCCCTGTTTCCCTTCCTACATTGTATGGATGTAAATACTTTTAAGTCTCCATGTTACTTGTTATAGCTTCTTTTACTTCAGGGTAAGGTACTTTATTCATAAACATGTAATTCAAGCAAGACAGTGAAACTCCTAGTAAGTAGTATCTTAGACAAGCAATCTTTGCCTTAAGAATGCCCCTCAATGATTTCAAACATTATCCCCAGAGGCTTCTGATACTATATTCAGCCTGTACAAATGAATTTGAAGACTGCACATCTTCTACTTACCCAGAAAGATATCTTGTATCTGCTAAATTATAGGGTGCCAGAAAATAGATTTTATGTAATAAACCTTATTCCAGGGATAGGGAAAATTTCATCTTTAGATAACAAAAAACTGAAAAGTCACTGTGAGTGTGACAACAGAATGGGGACCACAATAGTGTAAAGCTCAAAAAGACCTTTCTGTCCTCTTATTTGGACTCAAAGAAGTTACCGTGTGCAAAGCAGATACATGGTTTCTTTTTTCTATCAAAACCAGAAACTGTCTCATGCTCTATTTAATTATTTTTATGATGTATGAAATATGCTTAAATGTATTAAAATGTTAACTGTAAAAATTAGCATTTAAATACACTTATGAGTATACCAAGAGAAGAAAATACAAAATAATGGAAAGAAACATAATAAATGACAAAAACCCAAGAGAACAGGCTATGAAAATTATTGGAAGCTTCTTCCCATCTAAGAGATAAACTAATCTAAACATATTGGTAGGTCCAAAGCTCAGGATTTTAAACTAAAGATATGGACAAATAAGCATGGTTGCTAGTGTTGTTATGAAATGTCATTCCTGTTGCTTGTTTATGCCCTTATTATTTTTTATCACAAAAAAAAAAAAAGGTGATTGCTCTGACAGATGACCTCCACACCCAAAGCAATTCCATCATACCTTCTTACTACAACTTCTATTTCTGAACTGTAGGTATCAGTAAACCCCAAGGTGTTAACCTGGTAACACATCCGAGAGAAGGCTGTTTAGCTGGTCTTTCAACTGCCAAACAAAAGGAAAATTTTCTGTCCCTTGCATATTAAAAAGATTTCTTTTATCTCCTGTGTTGTTCAACCATTGAAATGAAGAAATAGACCTAAATTAATATAAACTTATGGGTCAGCAAATACAGAGCTATACCCGTAATCTTAACTGGCTCAGAAAATTTCTTTTCAGTATAATTCTTTATGCCCAATCTCCATCATTTTCATTTAGTAAAGTTAATATCGATTGCTGTGCAACTTCTTCAATACAAAGTGTTATGTTAGTGGTTCATATTAATAGGATGTTATTATTTGCTACTGGAAATAATATTTAACAAGCTCAACACTATGATAATTTGTTCATGTTGGCGAAAATTAAATACTGAACCCAGCTTCTGAAATATACTTTTTAAACTGCAGTTATAATACAAACAATATAAATGGTAATTTGAAGTGCAATGTTTTAAGAAACTTGACATTCCAATTTGTTTCATACTTTGTTTACAATTGAAAGGGTCAATATTTAGAATCTGTATTTAAGTCAATGCTAATATCAATAAACTCTTGTTTAAATTAATGCAAAGCATGAACTGTACTGGAAAAGAAATTACTCACTTTACTGACTACTTCTAAAGTCTGAAAGTCTGAAAGAGTTTTAAAATGTTGTTCAGTACTGTGTGTGCAAAACCGCATTTAGTGTCTTCAAAGAAGTCTAGTGGCCAGACATCTCTTGTACCAGCTCTTCTCTTGGCACAGCTCAAGACTTTGGGTCTGTGGTTCTGTCAAGCCGACAACTCCTGGGCTTTTGAACAGCTGGTCTGGATATGGGAAATCTGCAGAACTGGAAGCAGTAACTGGAAAGCATCGTGAATATAAGCAGTACTGTTGCAGCCCTATGGGGAGAGAAAACATGTGGTTCATCAATACAGCTGCCATGTTCTTCAGGAATTACACTGTACTGTTTTTTCCTTGTTTTTTTTTTTTTTACATCTGCATTATACTATAGTAGCATATGTCTTCACACAAGATTTTAGAAATTTTAGAATCTGTAGACAGCATAGCCTGAATAGATACAGAAAAATCTGACTGCTGCTAAGTTTAAACTCTTGGACAGTTTTGTTACTAATATGAGTAGAATAAAATGCCACAGTATTCAGAGGCAGATTTACTTTTCAAACACAAACCAGCTAGTCTTTCCACCAACTGAACTAATTTTGAATTTGCTGTAGTGGAAGAAGTGTCACTGAAATTAACAGTTCAAATTATAATGGTTTTAACAAGTAGTACTATTTTTGGAATTTCTAATACTGAACAGTATAGCGGCTTGTAATTCTCCATGATCCTAGGCTATATTAGTACACATTTATATACAGCTATGGGATTTATGAAGTACAAAATGTATTCCACAATTCTAAATATTCCTTGATTTTGCAATTCCTGGAGTGCAAGAAGGTAAGTCAGCAGCAACAGTAAGTTTACCCTGTAACAAAAAGAACTGCATGGTAGTCTTCACTACAGCTCTATTCAACTTTCCATAATTTTCCTTAAGGGTATTGTTAATTCAGTGTAAAACTGCTTCTTGTAAAGCAATCTTCTCTTTATTTTTAAGAGACTGCAGCTATTAAATATGGAATGAGCATTTATGGTCACTATTAGATGTTTATTTATATTTTAAGGGAAATGTCATCTAACAGTTAAAAACTTGTGCTGCAGATCCTATGAGTTTTAGGACTTTATGGGGATATTATTTCATCTTAAGCTCTTCTTGGTAAAACTGAGGTATGTTTTACTCACTGTGTTTTGCTGAAGAAAAATCATGGTGTCAAAGGAAAGAAATCACTCATGAACATTTTGGTGGTCTGACACATGGTTATCCATGGGCTGACCAAGGCTGTTGCTAGACTGAATCTTCCTAGAAATCTAAATGCCTGCAGATGGGAAACACTGTAGCATACCTACAATCCAAATTTTAAAGGAAAGAACAGTCTGAAACTGCAACTTCTTGTTGTGCTCTGACCAACACAGCAGCAGAGTTTCAGAGCTGGCCCGCCTCACTTCAGGTCTTAAGAATCCTCAGTAAATGCAACCTCACTACAACTGTTTGTGGGAGAGGCTGAACACAGAATTGGGACATTTATGTGCTGGCACTGAACAGCCAGAATGATATTGTCATTAATTTTTAAACAGTATTTCCTTTAGAAATAAATGTGCCTGTCTCATTTCAAATAATTTTATTAGAACATTTTCTAATGTGAAGAGGTGGAGCTTACCTCTAATAGCACACTGTTTATCATGGGGTTAAGAACCTCTGCTTTCATATTGCTCTGTAAACCAGAAAATAGAATAAAAGCCATGTCAAGAAATACATTTAACAGAATTATACCGATATTTGGATGTGGTTTTATGAATTCTATAAAGGTCTTCTTCCACCTTGATTCTCATTCAGACTGTTTATCTCAGTATTGCTAGTAACTGTGTCTGCATTTCAAACACACCTCAGTACGCCCTATGCATTTATATCACAGAGCACAATGAACTAAGAGAGGACCAGGGTTTTACTTCTTCATTTATTTATGTACCACAAAGTTTCAAACTGCCTGCTTTCCTACAGGTATTAGGTTTATGTTATCACATGGTTTGTCCATCTGTCTATCAGTGACCTTTTCACATCCCACAAAATTTTTAACCCCTTACTCATTTTCAAGGACACAAAAAGGAAAAGGACATGTCAGAAGAAAAATGAAGTTCTTAGAAGTTAGACAAATATCTGTGGTTAGGACAAAATGAAAGGTCCAGAGCAGCTCCCCTGTAGAAGGAAAACCAGGTGAAACTCAGATCCCCAAACTGGAGGCAGCACATGTGCTGGGCAGGACAGGTTGGCTGGTGAAACAGCTCAGCATGCATGACATTTTTCTCAGCTACCAGACAGGAAGAAAAATGGATACAATGAGTAGTGACACTACTAGAGGCTAGAAAATCAAGATTCATTAGCTCCTCTACTTTTTAAAATGGCAAAAGTTCTTCCCTTTTTTATTCTCACTGTTCTTTGCATTGTGGTTGTTTAGAACAACAGTAACCTCCAGCAAGAATTGTTTTCTTTCAACACTGAAAACAATACTGACTAATTTAACTGAAAAATTTCCACTTACAATCTTGTAGCTCTCATACTACAGATTACAGAAACACGAATCTTCTTAATTTTAGTTCAGAGAAAGATGGCAGAACCAAGGAGAAATGGTTAGAGAAAAGAAGTATATTTTTACTCTCTGTTACTAGAAAATCCATTACAAAATGCACTATTTAGCGGGCCAGTTCAATATTTTGTGTGCAATTTATTTTTATATTCTTGTGCATGTATTTATTTTGAGTGTCTCACAGATATATGCTAAAGCACCATCCCAAAATGCAAAATAAGCACTTTTTCCTTACAGTAATTGGAAGTTGCATAAATTATTCATAACAAAAGCAAAGAAATAAATCATGTCTTTTACAAATAACAATGAAAAAACATGCTTAGAGATGTGCTGGAAGAGCTAATGGGAATTTGGAAAAATTTCCTTTCAATTACATTGATCCTTTCATCAGTTGTTCCATTGATGGAAAAACCAGGAGAACCAGAATTTGTTCTTCTCTGATGTTTACAGAATGATTTCAGCAACAGCACAATTTTTACCTCTGAATCCTGCTATAATACTGAGATGTCAGTCATCCTTGAAGCATCTTGAAAGGCAGGATACTATTTCTAGCAAAGACGTTCACAGATAAATGGATGTTCTTAAGCAGAATATCTTGTGATAGAAGACAGAGGGATTTTTTTTCAGATATGCCAAACAGATTTTCTGATCTCTTAAACCTTTTGAAAACACTGCAGTGCTAAGCCAGGGGATCTAGTAAAGGCTAAGAAGACAACTCATGAAACCATCTCAAGGGGCTGCAAGTACAATCTGTTAATGTTTTTACACAAATTGAGTTCAAAAGGGATAGGCTGAAGAGAAGAAATCATCACACTGTGTAACTTCAAATGTGGGGCCCTTCAATGTGAAAAGAGAGGAATTGTTGAGTGGCGATCAAGAAAAACAGAAAATGGTTTCTAGAAACAGAGATTTTGCACGGCAGGGGACACAGTGTCACCTATCAAGGCTTTCCCTGCTGTAAAAATGCTCTGTGTTCTTGACTGGAGGAAAGAAGTGGCCTCTTTGCTGACACAAAGCCTTGGGACTCATGTAAGAATTTCTGTTTCAAGAGGTGAACTATGTTAAAAAAACCCAAATGCTACCAAAAATGCTGTCATCTTACCCCAGCTGCTGTTACAGAATCAGAAAACTTCTTTGATAAAGATGAAACTTCATTGCACATGGCACTTGTTAAGCTGGTTTAAAAAAACAAGAGAGACAAATATAAAAACACATCCTTGACCTATCAATAGATAAAAAACCTATGACAAACTTTATCTTGGAAGCAAAGATGTTCTTAAAGCAATTTTGCTTCTAAATATTTTTACAACATTTAGGCATAAACTGTTAATCATAAAGTTTTTATATTCCTTCACTGAAAAATCCACTGCTGACTATGGCAGCAAAATGATGTGTTGTTGCACACAGCAGCCTTTTCTGAAAGTGAAAATGTTTCACTCATTTAAATACTAAACTTCTAGTATAACTATGGTTTTTCTGATGATTGCAGCAACACAACCTCTGGGAATACTGTTGGAAATAAAACAAACTTGGATGAGAACAGTAAGAAGTTTTCTATGTGAACAATAAACAATCTACTTTTGCGCTAAAAGGGAAAGATCATTTATGGTTAAAATATGAGAGAACAAGACCTAGTTCTGTTGTGAGAGCTTTCATTGTTTTCCTAGACACTCACAAGTAAATCCCATAGGACATCATCCTGCAAGTTCACCATACCTTAGCTCTGATTCTGAAAAATACTTAATGAGTGCTTTGTTTTAGACTGAAGTGTTCCTAGGGACTTTGCTACTCGTAGTAGCATTCTTAAGGGTAAGCACTTGGTTAAATATTTTACCTATTCAGGAGTCAACTGTTAAAAATTTCTTAACATGCAAACTTACTGAAATCAGACTTAATAACTACAGAGAACTTGAGATTTGAATTTAGAGTCCCACTAGACTGAAAGGCTTCTTGAAATTTTAGGTGTTTCACTACGGTTAACTCTAAAGTTGCTAACAAATGTTGTCTATTGTTTAGAACTGCAGATTGATTTTTGTATAGTTTTGGCAGATTAACATTACATAATGAAACTCTGTTGGCAGATAATAAGGCTGCACTTTACACTCTAAAATCAAATTCCATATATGCAGGCACAGTATCTTCTGCAGAGGGAACAGGAAATGCAACCCAAGTTGGCATGTACATTTGCTTGCTGGAGCAGAAACAACTTTTAGCCTGTGTATAGGTCATGTTTTCATAAACATACGTATGTCAGCTATGTCAAAAAATGACAGGTAACCTATAGAACCTGATTTCATGGGAAAATATTGCACCAGAACCCCTAAAACCAATGCTGTTTGTTGATCCATGAACTTACTGTGCCTTCAAGCTGAATGGAACTTTATGAGTTCTATGCAAATGTCAAATGTTCATCTATGAAGTACATAATACTCACTTTGTCAGTACTTTTGCTTGATCTTGAGCCGTTTTTTCTACTTCCTGCCCATGTAGAATTAATTCTGCTACTTTATGAAGCTGTTCGATACAACGAGCAGTTACCTCAGCCAGACTTTCAATGGACAGCATGTAGATTTCCTTAAATTAAAAATGGGAATAATATAATCAATAATAACAATATTAATAAATATATTTATAGATATATATAAAAGAAATTCAAACATAGGAACCCCTCCTACCCTACCAACACATACATGGTGAAGTAGAATCAGCCGTAATATCATTCTCACAAATAATACTCGAAAATTAAATATCCACAAACTATAAAATACAGACATTCTACTTGCTCTAAAAAATTAGTAACATCAAGTCTACTGTTTACTTGGCTGAGAACTAGGTAAGGCTCTTGGATTTTCTAACATACCACTTTTAAACCTTGTCCTAACAAACAGAAAGACATCTAAACTCTAGAATAAGTCATAACTATTTTCATGTGGAGCTAAAAGTACTGAGTCATCCCTTAGCTGAATCTCTAGAGCAGAAACAGATAATGTGTCCAATAAAAAAGTGGGTTTTTTATCAACAATGATAGAAATCTCTTGTAACACTGTGGGTTCACAGTGCCACCTGGTAATCTGCAATCACCTAAAAATTTGTAATATGTATATTTAATGTAATAATATGTTATTACAGTGTGTATATTCTGTCTGCTTCTTTTGACTTTTTTTGTAAGGAAACAGCACAGATAATTTCTAATTAGAAATAATCTCAGCAAAGGCAGCAACCACATTTAACATTGCCATTAACTTGACAGAAAATACTTAATTGCAATTAACCTTATGAGAACTGTCTAAATGAACTTTTAGCCTTAAGAGCTATCTTTCATAAAGAGAATGGGCAGTTGTTAGTTGCCTAAATAATATTTCTGCTTTGTCTGTTTATGATTTAAACTGTTTAAATAGTTTGAACACTTTTCCCATGTATTGTCACTGAGAGGAGATATTAAGAAACATGGAGATACAATGTTTTCAGTGTGCACATAATGTTTGACACTACACCTCAGAATCTCTAAGCTCACTGAATGCTGAGTACACACATGCAATACAACACAAAGATACAGATACAAAAAATGGGATAGAGAACCCTTTACTTTGATATTTACTTATGGAAACAGAGCAATAGTAAGAATATTTATGTAATTTAGTCTTCAACTGGGTCTACAGTGAATAGTTGTGTATTATTATTTCTTACTATTCCATGAATTTAAAAAAATAAGGATGACACATAAAGCCAACACACAAAGAAACAATCTTATCAAAAAAAGTATGTCCATTCACTTAAGGAAACTTATCCTCCAAAAGTTATTTTACCTCCACAGTTTTGCTTTTGTCTGCTTCTGTTTTATCACTCTCAATTTTATCATCTTTTTGAATCTTTTGTTCACCAGGTTCTTCAGGTTTTTCATTCAGCTCCTCTTCTATGTCTACTGGGGTGGACAAACTGGCTTCTTCCAGCCATTCATGAGCTTTTTTCCTAGCCTGGCAAACAAAGAACCCAACCCCAAAGTTCAGTTTGAAAAGAGACTATTAGATGATGTTCCTGGACATCAATTAACAATACATTTAACTGTTTCCTTTTTATACTCAGAAAATTCACTGTATCAAGCCTCTGAGTGGCATTTAGTTAAGTGTACATTTAAGAAACTGTAGGGAGAAGCATTTTGGACTGTATAAAGATGGATCACCCAGGGATAATTCCTCTACAGGTATAATATTCCTAATCAATCCATACAGCTGCTGTTAATTCCAAAGTTAATATTTCAGCTTTATTCGGTATTATTAAAATGAATGTAGACAGAAATTTTTCTTACAGAGTTTCCCCAATAAGAAAATAACAAGTGTGTATGAAAAAGAAAAATACTTTGGAGAGGTTGGAGAGATGTACTATAATCTCAAAGGAAAAATAAATATAACATCAATGTATCTTGAGCTGATTTTCCTGACATGCAAATAGATCAAAGCTGAAGAGTCTTGAAGCTTTGTACAACTTCAAACTACTGTTATGCTGGAAATTTATGCAATTTATGTACAAAATTTATGATGTCTCTTTTTTAACATGAAGTCAAATTAAAATGCATTAGGACCCAAGCCTAAGCTAGTTATCCACAGTCTATCTAGGTAGCTAGAGATAAACACTCATTTGAACCCGAGATCAGCAGATGAACCAGCTGTAAAGGGACCTGATAGTAATAAATGTGACTAGTTATGTGACTGGCTCCTAGACATCTCACTTTTACAGCAAGAAAAATTAATCTGAACCTGACTTTTGTTCCCAGTATGTAAGACCAAATCTGCTGTTCTCATGAGCCCTGTTCTGCTGAGACACTCCTTGTTCAAGCTTTCTAACACTGGAAAGGGTTCACCCAACTGCACTGCCTTACTCATCTCACTTCTTCTGTGAGAGCTTTTCTATATTCAGCATTTTAGTCTCAGTCTCCTATACTTTGCTTTCTGAGCTGTCTGAAGTGAACTGGGTACTGCTCTGTGTCAGATTTCAAAACAAAGCCCTCCTTCTTGCCCATGAAACTAAAACCATCTCACACAGGTGCTAACCTTATTTAGTTTGTCAGGAGTAGCAGCAACGTGCAATTCAAACAGCAGTTCTGTGAGCATGCTGACAAACTCTTCTCCCATATCTGCTGCAAGAAAAAACAAGACAGTTTTTGTTAGTGTGTTACTGTTATAGTACTTTATATGACCAAATACATCCAGTGAAATAGTTTCACCAAGTATTCCAGCACTTGAAAAACAGTGACAGTGACACAAGAAAAGAAATTGTGGGGGTGTGCCCCAAAATTGTTGATAACTGGGATATTCAATTGAATATTCACTGTGGTTACTGACTTATTTAACCTCAGGTATGAAATTTTTGTCGTTAATGGCTTTCAAAATGTAGGTAAAGCCACTTTTAAAAATACTCTCCTCTTATTATTTCATAAACAACTGAAATGATGCCGCAGTGAAAAGTACATGAAAGGGTTGCATAATCAAAGTGAGATGAAATATTAGAGAGAAGGGTATGTGTGTGGCTTTCTGCTACTTGTACCAGAAAACACTCATAGTTATTTCTGCAGTCATAGGAAGAAGAAATGTGTTTCACCGATGAGTGGTTTGCTTTTCTGGGGGCAAATCAGCAGCACACTTTGATTTGGTCTCTTTTTTTTTAAGATGCTCACTGCCTTGGCTGCAGCCCATTCAAAACACCTGTAAATGTTTCAAGGAGCAGGATAAACAGTTGTGCTTTACTGAAAAAAAACAGAATTTCTGACCTTCAGAGAAAACATCACTTCATGCAAGAAACTGAGCTTCTCTTGGGAGTTTGTTTCAAAGCAAGGAACTACTTTCCACAGAAATTAAGGAACAACAGACATCTCATGAATCCTCCTGATCTCACTCCTAAGCAGGTAATACCCTTTTTGACTTCTATTTCTCACAACTACATAAAGAGCAACTAAGAGGGAAAAAAACAGCATAACACTTTACTGTACTAAGACTTTATGCTGAGCACTTGCTGTCCCCTTCAATGAGAAACAATGAGCTCCCTGTGAGAGGGATTGGGCAGGCTGAGGAAGCACTGCCAGAAGGAGCAGTCTGAGAAGAAATTAGTTTCCTGTAAGAACATGTGGGTGTTAACACAGTTTTGCTAACTTTTCTGAAGGCTAAAGAAATCATATCTCACCATCTTGCAAAATGTAGGTTTTATGGGCAAAGTACCCCAGAGAAGATCAAGAGGATGTGGAAGAAATATCCTCTTGTGTTTCTTTGTTTCCAAAATACAATATGGTGTTCAATGGCACAAACCAGTCTTCAGTCAGGTCAAGGAGATTTTTGCTGTTAGCTCTAAGAGGTTTAGTATGGATCTCCCAGGCCTGAAGACATGAACCATGCTGCCTTTATGACTTCTTATCCTTCTGTTCTAACCTGTTTGTGGGAATGCTAACATTTCTGCCCTGTTTAAAACACTGATTTTGCCCCTAACCAAAGCACCCACCCATTTTATTGTAACTTTTGTGAGCTCAGCCCATTCTCTTCAATGCTGTGCTGTGTCACAGTTACAGAAATGCTTATGCTGCTCTAACTTCCTTCTCAAACTCCACATGCCACATCTTGCCAAGCAATACCTATAAAGCAACTTTGCTACTATGCTTGAAAGTCACCTTCATTCAAAAAAATTCAGGGTTCCTAAGTTTCTTTATGATACTCTAATCTTTTCCCCCATCCAGCAAGGGAGGGTGCAGAGTAAGGATGAAGTTGCTGAACAGAAAAGCATTTCTAAGTACTTCAAAACCTTCAGATTATACAGTTTCTGTAAGAAAAGCTAAGTTATCAAAAAAGTTATTATTTTCCATTTTTTGCTTCCACTGATGTTATAACTAAAAAAATTTGTATTTATTTATGTTTGATCTTCCATATCTTGCATTTCAGTTATGATATAAATTCCAAATTAAGCACTGATCAGCTTCCAGAACTTCTAGAGTATTAATTTTAGTAACTACCTTATGAAGACTATTAGGATATCAGAAATTACAGTTCATACTGGAATTTTTTTAATTACTAGATAAAGAAGTAGCAATTATTCACATGTTAAAGTCTCTGTATTTCTAATTACCTTTTTGTGCCTGCACCACTTCATCATCTAACTCCTTTGGAACAAAGATCTCTTTTATAGCAATTAAATCATTTTTTACAGTTTCCAACTGTTCTCCATCAAGTGTTGCTAAATGTGACTGAATCTGTAAAAGAAAGGACAGTAAGTATTACTAAACACTGATTTAGAGCCTGAATCCAAATAGACTAAGAAATGGAAACTTCCATTATGTTCAGATGTTGTCTCTAACCTCCCAGCTTAAACATATTTTTAGATCTTGTCAATAGAATTTGTTGAGTATCACAAAAAATTACACCACCCTTGCCAGATCATCAGGTCCCTTCCTTCCTCCAGAATATGGGTTTTAAACAATAAATCTATGATTTAACTGTAATAGGCATTTTGGGATTGCCTGGATAAAGATAGCAGGCAAAAAGAGCATAGGCATAATGGTTAGTATGAGCACTCATGGGAAAAACTAGAAAAAGTTGCCTTCAGAAGGCAGCCAAATTTATTGACAGTCTACCTGTCTGAAGAATGTATTGGCAGGTCTTTGTTTGTCTCAGCTATCTGCAAGTCCCTACATCTCTAATAGGATGGCACATCTAGGAGGGATGGAAACAGATTCTTTGAGTACAACTGTGTTTGTACTACAGTTGTTTGGTGTTAATTCTGTGAACAGAGCGCTCCTTCTGCAGATGGAAGGCAAGAGAAATGCCCTTACTCCCCCTGATACAAAGTTTTACCTTTAAGTTTGTTTCAAGGGGCTTTTTTAAAGCTTGCTTGACAGATGTACAGACTGCCTCAGTGTAAGGCTGGAGACAGCTGTTACTGGTGTGTCCTTACGTCTAGCTCCTGTGCTCAGGGTTAAACAGCAAGATAAAGCTGTGACACTTGAGTCAGGCTGTGAAGGACTGCATAGGGCTTTTTTTCCTCCCTTTCTATAGCGCTATCCATTTCAAGAGCTAACTGGAACTTCTTCTAATGGAAGTTTTTAAAATGAAAGCTTAAATATACATGTCTTCAATACTTCTTGCACTCCTCCTGTGGCTTTTGGGCTGTTAGAAGTGGTCTCAAACTTACAGTACTCTTCCTGTGTCTGTGTGCATCTGTGCCTGGTAAGTGGAACATTTATCTGAGTATTGGGTTTGCTGACCCACACAGTTACCATCAATCCTGTTGAACTGAGTAGGACTATGTACGTGTCCAGGACATAAATGAAGTGCATCAGAAACCTCATGGTAACAACCTGCACGTCTTGCTTACCCTGTGGTATTTCACAGTAAAATAAAAATATTGTTGACACATGCAATTAACCTGAACTTGTTTTCTATCTATCTCTTTCCTGTTTGGTGGGTGGGGGGTTTTGGCCATTTTTGGTTTTGTTTTTTGTTCCCAAAAGCAGACCCCTGAACCTTACATGTGTGGTTTGAATGTATAGTTTTTTCTGAACTTGATGGAAAACTTACTGTTCATTCTACACGCAGCTGCAGAATAAAATTATTATGAAGCTGATTTTTTTTATCAACCATATTGATTTATGCTGTTTGCATACTGTACCTGAGCTTCACTTTCATTTGATAGGATTTCCAGAGCTTCAAGATGAGACAAACCTTGGAATTCATCAAAAAGCAGTCCATAATGTGCTGTCCTTTCAACTGTAACTTGCTGCGCCCGCCTCTGTTTCTCTTTTTCTTTGGCTTCTCGCAACAGCTGTAAAAATATACATCATTCTATGCTTTACTGATAGTACTACAAGTGTGACAGATTTTTTTACTATCTGCTTCTGTGTGTCTAGAAATAGTAATAAAATTTGGGACTATATCACACCTGCAGAGCTAAAATTTTAGAAATGAAATAGCTAACTTTTTTTTTGATAATTTTGTCTGATAAAATATTTATATAGTATTCTAAATGGGAGTTTCTCAGTGGTATTTGCTAACCATTTCTCTTTAAAAGACAAAGAACAACAAAAAAATAATGATCTTGCTTGTATTTTCAAAAGCAATGTCAGCCACAGATACCACATAATAAATTTCACCACCAATTACAATGAAAGAGAAAGGACTATTTCATGTGCAGCCTTAAAGAGCCACGGATCCATTCTACAGACCAAGGGAAGAGAATTATTTTCAGAACCTATCCACCAACTGACATAAATAATGCACCTATATAAATATTTCCTATAAAATATTCTTAGCAAATACTAAAGTCAGTTTTATGTGACAACAGGACTGACAAAAGAGATTGATGACTTATACCAAAGATGGGGCAGAACTGCCCTCTATATACTTGGGTATATTTTGGTGTGCTTTTAATACACTCCTATCAGTGTATAAGGATAGAATCCAACAGGATCTTCTACTCCTTCCTTCTGTTCCTGGACAAAATAGCCTCTAATGAATTTCCTACAGTAAAGGTGGCAAATATACCTGAACTGCATGTTAGGTCACATGCAAGTCTCTGATTACAGATGATCTCCAATCACTTACGTTATTCCATCGTTCAAAATTCCTACAATATTGCCTTCAGGGATTTATTTAATACAGAAGACTTAAAATAGTAGATTTTTCCTCTGATGTCTCAATCTTCAAAAGTTAACTTACTAGGTTTTATGAACAAATCACTGAAAAGCGATAGTGCAACCTGTGAGAACTGAGTTATGTTGTATTCTCCCTCAGGTTCTATGTGTAAATCCATGCATGTTGTTAAAGGAGATATTCTCTAAAGCTTATTTTAACCCTGTAGGCCTTAACAAGAGTTGATTGCTTTTGATCTGCTATAACAGTCTAAGTCTGTTAACTCTTCCAATGACAAATACAAAAGATGAAACATCTCATTAAAAGAAAAGCACCTTACTCTTCTCCACAAGGAAGTAAACACGCAGAAAATATAGTTTCTGTTCAATGTCTATTGTTTTCCCTCCTTTCAGTGTCTGGAAAACTAAAATAATTCTGTACTGACAGCATTTATTGTTCGGTTTTTATTGCATCTCTGAGCTTTAAAGCATATGAGTCATAACTGTAAGGGTACCATTAAGTTAGATGGACACTGAGATACAACTTTTTACAGGTTTAATTCCTAATGAAACATATGTCATATTCCAGTATTACTGATTCCCAAGGAAAACAGTACAGTGATGTTTATGCTGGAAGATATCTATCTACAACGGTTACTATAACACCAACAATTCAATTTTGCCTCCAGAGTGTAATGATTTATCACCACATGTACTATCTTATTTAAATCAGCAATTGCGTGTGATTATGCAGAAAAGATGATGTTACATTATCTTTTGTTGTTCTCTGAAGAAAAATAGAGAAACTATAAAGCACAATATTTATTTCCATAAGCCCAGCCAGCATCTACTGCAATAAATAAAGCCTCTCCCTGAGGCATGTGAAATTTTGCAAAAAGAATCTGAAATTGCACTGACAGAACAGTATTTAAATATATCCAACCTGAGACAGTGAGACTGTTCTTGCCATCAGTGTTTTGGTTCTCTTAAATCCAGGATCGCTTTCTGCAAGGACATTCATGGTTGTCTTCCCAATAAATTCCAAAGCATCTAAGCCTCCAGATAATACACTTTTCCCCTGTATAAAACAATGAAATGTGGTTGTTTTCTTTCCAGTTTAGGCTAATATGAACTGCAAAGAGAAGTGCTTTTGTAGACACCATCTTCGAACATTCAGATCCCTAAATTTCCTGTACTTTAACTAACAAGAGGATTGATGCATTTACTTTGTTCTGAATACACTTTCCAAAAGAAAAACCAACCAACCAAACAAACAAACAAAACTATCCAAATATTTCCAGTTAATTAAACTACTTACACCAGAGGAAATGTAACAATTGCTTTAAATTAAAAAAAAAAATCCTAAAAGGGCTGGAGCACACCTCCTGTGAAGACAGTCTGAGAAAATTGGGGCTGCTCAGCCTGGAGAAGAAAATGCTCTGAAGAGACCTTCTATCAGCCTTCCAGTACCTGAACAGGGCCTGTAGAAGGCTTGAGAAGGATCTTTTGCAAGGGTAAACAGTGTTTGGGCAAAAGGGAATGGCGTTGCTTTGAGAGAGGGTAAATTTAGATTGGGTATCAGGAAGAAATTCTTCACTATAAGGATGGTGAAGCACCAGAACTGGTTGTCCAGAGAGGTGGTGGATGCCGCACTCCTGGAAGTATCAAAGGCAGGCTGGATCAGGCTTTGAACAACTTGGTTTAGTGGGAGGTGTCCATGCCCACAGCAGGGGCACAGGAACTAGAACTAGATAATCTTTAAGTTCCCTTCCAATCCTAACTATTTTGTGGCTCTGTCATTGTATGAATACTGCTTTAATTTCATCCAATGGCATCTGGTTTGTAGGAACTTATTTTAGATATGAATAACATGGAGCCAAGTCCATTATGAACAGAAGACTCTGCATGACCTGATTTTTAAAATTTTCACACTTGTGATGACCCTGGAACTGTCTATTTAAATACATATGTTTTTCTGTGTCTACATAGTTTTTATGTACATTAAAGAAGTTTTACTGGCTAAAGATTTCCATTTCAATCTGGATTATGTGTGTGTCAGATACTCAAATGCTGATGTAACCTGATATACAATGGAAAACCCTACCAAAGTCTCAAATGGCATTACAGGTGACTTGCTGAGACCTTAAGTGACTCTTTTTCTACCACATTGATCCCTGTGGTACAGCAGTCTCTCCAGGCTGGCTACAAGCACATTTCTCTTATTTGCAAATCTAGTATAATGCTTAAGTAATCTTACTGGTGGCCAGCTCTCACAAGCTGTATGATGCTCCAGGCTCTGTAAAAACTTAAAAGTCTTAGGAATAATCTACAGGAATCTCCTGCTCCCAAAATCTTTGATATTAGATTGATGAAGCAGTCACAGTGAACTGGATATACAATAAAAGAAAACTGCCATTTCATAAAACTTGTTCAGTGGAGAATTAATCTTCTATGCTTTTGCAGCCAATGTTTAAAGCTTCTTTTAATTTCAAGTGAAACACTATACTTAAAGGTGGGGAAAAAGTAAGGAAGAAGATGACACAAAAAATGATTTGGAAATGGTATGGTACAGAATTTTGCAAATTCTGAAACCCAAAAAAAAGAGAAAAGAATGAAGTTCAACACACAAAATATAAGGACAGTGTAACAGGAAAGAACTGTGAACAAAAGATTTTGCTTCTCCGAGTTTGCAATCAGACCCCCTTCTGGGAAGGCTAATATGAAATGAGAGATTAGATAAAGAGGTGAAGGTCAAGGCCAGGAACTAAAAATAGAGAGCTTAGTAAAAGCCTTAAAAAAAGAAAATAGAGTATTTTCTTATTTTCTCTGCCTTCAAAAAGGGTAACAAGTCCTATCACACTTTCTCTGGAAGGACTTAACTGTAAGAAGAAAAAAATCAGATGATGGTACAATTATAAAAAAGATTTTCTAAAATATTGCAGAATTCTACATAGTTTAGGAAAAGTCCATATTTTTTTCACTGAAACTGGTGACAACATAGTAACTGAGTTAGCTCAGTTTGACCTTTTATTTTTTAATTTGACAGTTTAATTTAAAAGTTATTTTGTAATGGAAAAGTCTACAAACAGGCTTACAAAAGACTATTTTTACAAAGTCCTCTAACTTAGAAAACATGAGCTACAGTGAAGCTCAACCAAAAATAATGAAAAATAACTAGAGCAGAGAGACCAGCTAAAATAACTCACTGTGTTTTGTACTGCACTAGTGATAGCTGACAGCATGCCACGAGATCCAGATGAAGGAGAAGAAGGAATATCCTCAGAAGAGGTTTGGTCCATAGAATCCTCTGCTTCTAACAACAGAAAAAAAAGCAGGTTTCAGCATAATTTCAACCCTGCAAGCTACAAATTACAGTAAACTGGTTTCTTTGACTAAAATCTTAAAATTTTGTAAATTTAACTAATTTGGCAAGGTGAAAGGGTTTTGTCCAATTTCAGCGGACTTCAACTTACGAGTAACCGGTGTTTCAGCTGCAGGAGGCTCTGCTGTTTCCAGAGATGCTGAACTTCCACTATGAATTCTTAAGGTAGTTCCTGCTTTTTCTTTTACTGCTGTTATCCCATGACCTATAGCAGAGGCATATTTTAGACTACATGATTTGAAAACTTGTTACTAACAGTGCTTTTATACTTCATGAATTATGACAAACAAAGTAGCTATTAAACTTACCTCTGCTTAATTTTCTCTAGGTTAAAAATTCACTTCTACTATATTTATATTAACTGAATATAAATTATAAAGCTGAAATGTAACACAAATTATGTTGGATCTGGAAAGTAGAAGTTATTTCCGTGACACACATGAGTTTAGTTCCCTGCTTTTCAAAATGCTAAATATTTTATTGTAATCAGTTTAAATGGAAACTGACAGTCCTCCTAAGGCCATAGGGTAGGACCTCACGTAGTTTCCAGAATTCTAGAACAATTAACTCAAAGTTAATGGAATCTGTATGACTGCAGGACTGAGGCACGGAATTTTTTTTTCAGTCCTCCAAACAGGTGCTATGTTTTTAGGATTACTTCAGTCCTCAAAGTTATTTCAGGATTTAAGCTCCTTAGTTTCTCATTTGAAGTGAAATTCTGAAGTGTCTCTCCCCAAAGCTACTATTTAAATACCCTTTGTAAAGTCTGCTGATGTCAACTGACACAGGCAAAACTATTGTTTCAGTGGCAGGTGATCTCCTACAGAGATTTTACCACCACGATTTGTATGCAGTGACTTCCTAGCCCTCTATTAAAATGGTCTACTTTAAAATTAAGTATAAATGTTGCTACTGTTTTTATCTGAATATTTTTGACAGAACAGGATTGCCTTGCTGATTTTCTACACAGAGTTTATTTACACTAGCAGATCACGGGGACTGGTAATATCCCACTACAGGACAGGGTAGACTGGCTGGTAGTCAGTCAAGGGGAGGCAATATCTTCCTAATCTGCATCAACAAAAAAAGACTACTCTAAAATTGTCTGCCTATTTTGCTTCTGGTTATGTGCACAAGTATCTGCATGATATATTTCTCTCATTACAAGCAATCAAGCTGTTAACCTTCCTTAGCTGGAAGTTTCTGTGTATCAGCTGAGGTGCAACAGGTGAACAACAAACCAGATGTGCAATATTTCTTTCCAACACAACAGCAAATAGCTTCTGTGACAGGATTTGATTTTTATCTCGTACAGTACACTGTTAGTGCATCTTGCATGAAACTGATCACTTATAGCAGCAGGACAATTCAGAGTGCTTCAACTATCTGCCTAATAAGAAATGTTAATGACAATTTCATAGTTCTTTGGTAAACTAAACTGTAAAACAGATAAATTATTTCAGAAAGGCCTTAATACAGATGGCCAGGCAGATATCTAAACATCTCGGGCACAAAGTTATGCATAATGATTCATTCAGTGTTGTCCACATTCTCCCACAACTATGTGCATTCTATTAGGGAAGTTCAAAGCATCTTTTCAGAGTTACATTAATTACAGCAAAACAGCCTATCACTTGCCAGTGCTCTGCAGCATTCTGAATAAACTTATACATCTATGTGTGTGTGTGTGTGTGTATGTAATCATACAAATATGCTTTTGAACATCTGATTCAAGAAAGATGCAGCAAATCTATTTGAAATGGAGTAGGAAAAAGGAAAGTTTACATTCATGATTCTGTGATTTCCAGATGAAGTACACATCAGGTGCTCTGTGACTTCAGTAATAAATATGCTCTAGAAAACATATGTGAAGCAGCACCTCTGAAAGACCCCATACAAGAAAACTGGAGTATCTGGAGGTGATAACAAAGAACAGATATCTCCTATGGAAGAGACCTGCAGAGACCAGGAATTTCATAGGCTACACAAGGTCCTAATGTACATTGTAACAGCCTAGGTAGATAAATGCTTTTATCCGTCAAAAGAAAATATGATCTTTATCTATTCTATGTTGTGTCTTACAAAAAACATTAGTGCATTCAATTGTGTGGGTCATACTAGGTTATGCATCACAATGTTTAAGTCATCACTGGATAATTTATTGAATTTTGCAAAGTCTGTTCCAATGCAGATCCTAGAGAACAGTGTCCAATGGTCTAATGGTCTAATCCAAATCTCCCACGTATTTTAATGAGCTCAATGAAAATACTAGCATGGATAAATTCTGGAGTAATTTATTTAATCCCCGAATTCCTGGGACTCAAATCACTATTAGTTGTGCTTTTACACTAATATAATAGACACTGCCTGTCACATTCCTTTCCATGCTCACAACTTTTTAAATGAGCAAGAGCTGTATTCTTTTCATTGACCTTATCAACTTGACTTGGTAACAAAATACTACAGTCCTGTAGTCATATAAAAATGCTATAAATTTTGGGCAAAAATTTGAATTGTCTGGAACAGCTATGTGTTTCTAGATCAACTTCCCATTTTTTTTTTCTGGTGATTTTTTTCTAGCCTTGAATTGGTTCCCGTAGTTTTGCAGACCAGCTAACACAGAAGAGAAAGCACACAGCTGCTTATTGATATTTACTGACCTACAAAAGGCAGCATTTTCAAGGCTGTGGTTACATGCACTAGAACAGTAAGAAAACACTCCAGGTCAGCTAGGGGTGGCTTTACTGAACTGAGCTACATGGCGTGTATGTTTGACTGCAGCAGTAAAACCAGATGAGATCAGAAGACCACAACTGAAGCAACCATTAGCTACACATACGTGCACTAACAGGGCAGAAACACATGTTGTTTTGGAAATGAAAATGATTATTTTTAACTTCAAATGGCACAGAAATAAAAGAGCTCATGGGAGAGAAGCTTACAAATTGAAGATGCACTCATTTTGTTACACTGGGTGTGCTAATGCAACCGAGCTGACACCTCTGACATCTCCATTTACTCTTCTGTAACAGCAGACAGAAGAGCTATGCAATGGGCATTGTTAACTGTGAGCTTTTGGAAGAAAGCACTCTTTTTTTCCCTGTGCTGTTGCTTTTGTTTCTCTTGCCTCCATGATTCCTTGCCTTTCTACTGGCTGGCAATTTCCACAGAATATTATTGTCCATGTTCCTAGCTGGGATCTTTCATTGAAAAGAAAGGTTTTGCTAACACTGCATGGCAACATGACCTGCCTTTTAGTTTGCCTGATCTGCCCAAGGCCAGATTACAGCACTCACAAATGCTTTAGTCAGATACATCCCACTTCACTGCAAGCTGTCTTATCTTCCACCTCCCAGCTTAGTAGCTCTGGATTCTCAGCAGAGCTGAGAGAGGCAGACACCTCTGGAGGGCAGTTCACTATGTCTGAAACCCAAACCACTTTGTCTAGGAATCACTGATCCCTTGTGCATCTAGTACTCACTGGCAACTGGACTTTGATTCAGTGGTACAGATGGGAAGAGTTTGAGATTTTGTCCACACTGCCTCTGTAGCCTGGGTCCTACCATGGGAGCACATCTAAGAAAGAACTGATCAAAGTATAGTCTAGTAACAGGAGTGAAGCCTCATCTGGCTCAAGATAAAGATGAAGACCGAGGCCTTAAATGAGCATCTTTCACCAGATGCAAAACTGAGGAACCTGAAACTGGCTGGAAGAGAATCACTCCACTACAATGAAGGAGAGATGTGGAAAATCCAACTGTGCTCTGGTTTTGTACACTAAAAAGTGGGAAGCCATTGTGCTCCCTTTAAGGCTATCCTATTGGCACTCCATTCACTTCAAGCCTTCACAAAATTTCTCTTCCTTGCAGTTAAAACAAAAAACACATGCTAGATTCTTATAATACATCTGCTATCTAGTCTATGAATCAGGAATCACTCCAATTAATCTAATCAATGAGATTAGATTTGGATCACCTTATTGCAAGCATAAAAGGTCTCAGTAATAGCAATAAGCCTAAAGGCTGTTAAGACCATTTTATTGGTTCTCAGTCTCCTCTAGACTATAAGCCCATGCTAAAAGACATAAAGAAAGCAAAAGGAACTGACAACCCCAAAAGAATCCACATTTCCTTCCATCTGGTACTTGCACTCAGCATTCCGAAAAAGGAATAACTGCAAAGAGGGCTTTGCTGCTATAGCAGCTGTAAAGTGTTATTTACAAAACAGTTGTGACCACCATGTGATTTTAACCCAAAGTAGTTTTCCCTTAATCAGCTGAATTTATAAAATAAAAAAAGTCTGAAGAGATTAACTATCCTCTTTATGATCACATAAAGTACAAGCATAACTAAAGTACAAACGTAACACCCAGCCTTCTTTTTTTAGCATTGTACTTTATTTTGGAACAGGGGATGAGTATCTACAGAGAAAAGAAAAGACATTTGCAATGTTTGAATACTTTAGTTTCACATTATCTGCAGCACTGGCATTTCTGTTCCACACAGAAGTCAACTTAAGCTATGCAATTCAGATTATTACACATAATATCCACGCTCATGAACACAGTGACATCTCAAGTGACATTTTGTTCTGTCATACTGAGTGACAAAAAGTGCATTTCAGAATACCAGGGAGAAAGAACTACGGTTGTCTAATATTTTATGTGCTATTCTCATAGCTGAGGAACTAGATGAGAATATACACAAGAACAAAATAATCAAGATAGCAGAACATTAATCACAAACACTGCATTAGAAAGATGCACTACGCAGCCTTACAGTAGGAATTTCAGGGATCATGTGAATCAAACAGCTGGGTTATTTTTTAAATGACATTTAGAATGTGAATGTATTGACAGGTGCTAGTCTTAGCAACGGCCCTAAAGGTAAAACACCTTAAACTTACACTGAGTGAAGCATTTGTATACAGCATGCTAGAGAACAGACTTTCCTTGGAAATGCCACTCACTGAGCACCATAACTTCAACACCTTATGAATGCCATACCTCATTCAAAACACCACAGCATATGAAAGGCAAGGCTTGCATAAGGTCATCACTTTCATTAAGCTAGCTAATAGATTAGTTGGAAGAAAAACCAAACAGACAAGCTTTTAAGCATAGAAGTTGTTTTAAAAATTCAAGTCACAAGCTGCCAGTACAAACTGAAATTATATTTTGCCTCGCATAAGCCCTGGGGATAAAGAGTTTGCTGTTACAGTAAGCTAACCCAATGACTTCTTGGTGCAGTTGCACCCATATTGCACGCTTGTCCCTGCTGCTTGCCCTGAAACTGGTCTCAAGGAATCAGTTCAAGGAATTGAAGAGGGAGAAAATGGATTTTTCTTTCCTCTAGAGTTATTCTTCTGTCAGTTTAGCTTCCTGAACTGGATTAAAGGGAACTCAGAGGAACATGACTGCTGATACAGGGAGAAGGAAGAAACATGCAAGGAAAAGACAGGTAAGGGACTACACATTACAGTGGCTACTACCCATTAATTGATCTAGCTGCAATAGTCACCCTCTCAAGCAGGATAGCTTTATCAACACTTAAAAGACCAGATTGTGTAATGGCTGATTTACTAAAAAACACAATTGAAAAGAAAGAGACTAAAATGTTGATAATTAGTACAAGTTGTTCCTCCATATCATAGTGAGCCACCTTATCCCGTCTCACCATTCCTGCAACTATTTCAGTGGTTCTGCTCCATCGTGGTTCCACAAGGAGGAACCAATTTTCTTGAACCTTTTAAAACCAAAAAAATCTCTTCACTTTGTTTGTGAAGCTGATTCAATAGCTAGCTTAGTGTGACATCTAGTGTTAAGACCCCAAACATGGTTCAGGCAGTGATTGAAACTAAAAGAGTTACAAATTCTGCTGTGTAGAGAAGTAGGACATCTCTCTTGTCCTGGGGCGGGCCATCCATCCAAATAATGTCAAAAACAGTTCAAAGACAACAGATATTTTCTTTGGAATAAAAAAATACCACCAAAACAATCCCTGGCTGTATGTGCAGAGTTACTTAAAGGAGGATGAGATACAAATTATACGGAAACCATGTTACTATTGGGAACTAAAATCATCTCTGCTAAATAAATTATCCCTCTGCATTAAAAATACTCACGTTTGTGAATTCCCTAACAGTGTTTGAAGGATAATAAAACAGATCATTGGAACGACATTTTAACTCTATGTTAAACAGGTAGGAATGCAAGAAAAATTAATTACAATATGAAAAATTATTCACTGGAATAACCTATCCAGGGATATGGTGGAATCTCCATTGCTGGAGGTTTTTAAGATGTGACAGGACAACATGCTAGATAATGTCATCTAGATCCATAAAGCCTTTCCCATAAAACCCTTGACTAGAAGACTTTTCAAGGTACCATCCAACCCTGGCTGGTCTTTAATACTCTTTGTTAAATGAAAAATGTATTTGTTTAAGCTTTTAAGATATTATTTAGTACACCTCAAACTATTTCTGCTATTTTTATAAAGTACAATTTTGAAGAAAAATATAAGGAATGGTAAATATTGGTCATATTTCACCAGACAAGCAGCTGTGTTGTACAACATGACAACAGAACAACAGGAAAATCAGACTGAAGGTACTGCTGCTAAGTCTCAACTCTATGAAGGCAGTTTTATGTACAGCATTTGCTACACTGAAGGAATAGCAACTTTACAATGGACTGGTCAATAGCAAAACTATTTTCTGGAATAGGAGATGAACTGTTGGTTGAACCGATCAGATATTAAATGAAGTAACTTGAAGTGGAATAATAAATATATAATAATAATAAAACTAATAGAAATTCCCAATAGCTTTATTTTTTCCCATATATCTCACTAGGAAATTATCATACTGAAGGAGATACGTGGTCTACACAGTACCATATCCTGTCCATGAGAGTGAGAGAGAGTAAATATTTCACAGGATCAAGCATTGAGTTTTCATAATAAACTACTAGGAAATAAGCCCTCTGTACCAGGAATGTAAAATATTACCTGGTGCATTGATTTCCTGGAACAAATCTAAGACTAACTATGTGTTACATACACATTACCCAAGTTACCTTGGGTTCAGAAAATACGGAAGAACATACATTTGATTTTTGCTTAATTCAAAGTCTATCTTGTTTAATAAATTCACAAAGTTAAATTCAAAATTATTAGTTAGTAGCATAGAAACTCAACCTACCCTGATCCCAGGATCAGGAAGTCTGTCTATGCTGCACATTCCAGGAAATAGGAAAACAGGGGAACTGCTGCTTTATATACATCTGGTTTTAGGTGCTTTCCTAGTTGTTCTCAGTCACTGCCAGAACCTAAATAGTAGATCGGTCTTCAGTGTGAAATAGTGCAACCATTCTGACATTGAATTAAAATTATTCTAAAATTTTCCTTTTCTGCATGTGGATGCTCTTTTTCCAGGGCAGCTTGACTTGTTCCAACTGGAACAACAAAGCTCATTTTTTGATAATAATAATCCTAGAAACATATATTCACAGTGATTACATGCCTATTCAAAACAGACATCACACAACCTTATCAAGTCAGATTGCCTACACAACAAACTTATTCCACACACCCCAGAAACCCATTCTGAATGTAACTAGAAATACTAATTGTTGGACGGTCTGTAAGAAAATGTAGTTATGTACTCCTGACTGTGGATGTCACTGAAAAAAAAGAGGACAAGGAAACTTCCCTCCTCCTCTGAGAAACAGACAGAAACCTTTTACTGTCCATGAAACAGAAGAGATAAGGAGGAGAATTATTCAGCCTTATATGCAATCATAAAAACAGTATCCCTATTGAATTAATTTTAGTAACTAGCAATTAATTTTAATTCCTAGGTTCATCTTTTAAAGATATTTTGTGGATGAGAACTGACTAGCTAACAGATTTTTTTGTTACAAAACATTTCTGGTTCGTGAGAAATTATTTCCCACTGGTAACTACATATTTCTATGCTTTGCTTTTTGTCTGTGAGTTTTCAAAGAGCAATAATTAAGTTTTACCTATGTCTTCACAAGGACAGTTTGTACTGGCTTACTATTGGAAATGAGATTATAGGGAGAGGGAGTATAGGGCCCATGTTTCAATATGTTGTTCTACTGTCTGAAATCTAGTTCACTGGCTGGCAATGAAAGCTGCAATGATTTACTAGAGTGAATTCATGTTGTGTAGGCAGGAGTCAAATCTGGCATACAAACCATTAACATGCATGAGCACAAATCTGGTTGTTTTGACTTGAGAAACCATAACCCTTTGGCTGATAGTAATTGTATTGGATTGTGAAGAAGTTGTGAAGAAGTCACAATCAAGTAATTCATTACAAATTTCTATGAAGAAATCATGGTCAAGTAATTCATTAACTTTACAAACAAGCCTAGAGCCTTGTCCATAATCTGAATAATTAGGAAGGTCCTTCTAAAAAGTAAGATTCCTCTTTAAAAAAATCATGCTTCCCAAGCTTATCAAGGCAAAATTGTCTATGAATCCTTAACGTGCAACACTAATCTGTCCAATGACACATGAAAATTATTAATTATTTCCACACACTTTACCAACTGAACACTTACCCACTGTGGCAGAAGCTGATGACAGCAGAGACTTTCCCCAGGTACCCCAAGCTCCCCATCTACTTGCTTTAGATGAGGAGTCTGCAGTCTATAAGAACAAAAATGTTACTCCACTGTCTAAAAATCTTCTTCTCAAAAGGCAGGAGGAAACACAAAGAACCTATTAGGCAGTGAGGTCTGACATTTAATAGATGATTAAAAGGATGGATTGGGTCTTATGTGGAATCCCAACTTCTGTACACAAAAGAAATAGAAGCACAGATCACATCATCTATTCCTCGAAGCCTTAAACTCCAGAGACATCATTACAGATGTCCTAACATTTCTTCAGGCATCCAATCCTATAAAGCCACACAAGTTTATTAGGGCTAATATTAGGGAGAGGCAGGAACTTGTCTCCTTCCTGCATTGAAGGCAGGAGCCAGAGTTGGAGGCTTCTCTTCCGAAGTCTCCTCACGTGTAATTCAGCAGATGTGCACAGGCAACTCCTAACACTGGGTTCAATAAAAACACAGCTAGAGGAGGTGCTGCACACCTTTTACAGTCATGGGGGGTGTTAAGCAATTATCACTATTCCATATTTAAATCATGTTAAGAAACTCTTGTCTCAAGAAAGTCTCCAGTAACTTATCACCTCTACACAATGCAAGCTTTATTGCAACCAGACTTGAAAAAACAAATTATTATCATACTGGCAAAATGAAATTAAACTATTACTGGTTTTCAAAAGTTTGGTGTTGCTAATCAGTTTATCTCTATGCAGGTTTTCTGCAGAGCTTCCTTGGTTTTTGTGGAAAACAGTACGTACATTACACAAAACTCTGTCCTTACAATGCAGGGAGAGGAGGGCTTTTACAGAAAAGAAAGTACTGCTTACTGTATTGCTTTGCTCATGCAGCGTTTCTTCCAGTTCAGGGTCTGCATCAAGGCTTACAGTTTCAATGCACTCGGTGGGCACGTCTTCAGTTGTCTCCTCACTGGAAGGCAGGCTGGAAGGCAGGCTTTTGACTTTTTCCGTCAGAGGGTTTTCATTAATGTCTCCTTCCTCTCTATTACTGACATTCTGAGTGACCTGTCCATGTTGATCTTGTGAAGACTCACACAAGATCTCTGCTTCTACGACCTGTGGTATTGATTCGTGAGGCAATCCCTCATTGGTGGGCATTTCCATTATTTCAGGTTTTTCTTCAGATGGGGTGCCATCAGATATGTCTTCAGACATTTTTAGTCCTGAATACAGAAAGTAAAGTCTTTTAGGTACCATAAACATTTGAATGTTTATTATAAAATACATAGTGTTTACCATATGCTACTGCTCAAAAACAATGCAGCCTTGATGTAAGATCTCCCAAATCATGGAACCCTGTGGCACATGCATCACACTGGCACTGGTATCAGGATAATACTGTAAATACTCCACTCACTCTGCAGGATCACACTCAAATACAAAGAACACCATTAATGTTTTCCAAAATACGGTTTAGTGAGAGCGAAAGGATATTAATTTGTCTGGAAAAGCCAAATGTAAGAGTTTCCACATGGTTTATTTCTATATTCACTATCAGCTGGGCATGAAAGACCATTGCAGAACAAAATAATCTGAGCTGCAATAGCCAAGCAGCTCTTGCTCTCCTTTTCATCACTGTGACATATGCAGGTCCCTACAGCCTGCTGACTGACAGAGGGGAGGACAACTCTCTGGAACTAAAACTGTGGTGATATTCATGTGTTTGAGAAGGGGCATAATCTGTGAACATGATAGCTACGGGCCCTATAGCCATTTCAGACACAGCCATAGCATCGTCATAGCTCACACTGTTTCTGTACCACTTGTCCCAAAGTCTTGCTCTTTGGGGAGTGGATACTTCTCACCATATCCAAAAATTCCAATGTGTGATTAAACTTCAATTTTGGTGCCAAGGTAAGCTTGTATGAGGTAGTTACTGATTTTTTGGGGCCTTGTACAGTTTTCTTATTTATTCCTTATCTTCCAATGTAATTTTGGAGGTATTTTCCACCACTGTGCAGTCATCAGGTTGAGGATCTTGATGGGCAAAGATAAAGCCACAGAGTAAGCTCTGTAGCTGATTAAGGAGTGGCACTGCCAGAGTCCCAAAAGACTATTGGTCTGTGTTACTAACACTTATTTGTTAATAACAATAGTATGCTTGGCACTCAGAAGACAATCTTTGACAGAGAGCTTGCAAAATGTTGAGTTGCATGGCATAAAAAGACTTGTACAGTCCTCTCTATAGATGCTGCCTTTTCATTGACTCATATTAATTAAACATGGCTCAAAGGTTTGCATCTGTCAGGAAGAATGGAGGTTCTATGATAGACTGAAGAACAGAGTGGGGGGAAAAAGGCAAAAAGCAAAATATAACTGGGATTTAGGAGAAATTTGACTGAGAAGCATGTATTTAAATGAGTATATTTTATTAAAGTCTACAGAACTGAAATATCTATAGCTTTAGCAGCCTGTTTATCTAATGTGAAAGTAGATCACTTGTTTAAACAGTTCCAAGAGTAGCACTTTGGATCAGCGAAGAAGAAACATAAGTGAAAAAGTAAGCACTTGCTACCACTTATATTACTTCAGTTTACACTGTACCTTAATTATCTTGAGAAAACATGAATTCTCAAGTCAGAATCTTTGCATTTGACAGCTTTTCACTAAAAATAAAGCAAATGTTATAACATGCTTTAGTGCAGGGAAGTATCACTATTGTTTTAACATCAGTCACTGTGTGATGGGCAGCCTCACCTAAGGAAAATTTTTGTATTTGTAAACCAAATTCCATCATGAGATACAAGGATCCTCTATCAAAACCTGTAAAACCTTTACATACAGACTTCATCATTTTGAATGGGCACTAGCTCTCAGTAAGCCTAGCACTTTTTGAAGGATTACACAGACGTGCACATGGATTTTTGCAGATCTGCGTGATCTTTGGGTACCACTGGGGCCACGGTCCCTGCAGCTGCCTGCTGAACCTTCCTTCCAGCAGCAAATTACCGCGTCTGGCAGAACACACGGGCCGTGCTGCACCCGAGGTCAGCGCCACTCAACCTCTCATCCGTGAGACAGTCGTGATCCAAATCAACTCGGACAGCTCCGCCCAAAGGGAATGACTCTGCGGGGAGTTCGTGAGGGAGATGCTAAGGCCGGCCCGGCCGGTGGCAGGGGAGTGCCCGGCCCGCACCGACCAGCCGCGCTGAGGGGGCCTGCGGTGGCGGCACCTGCTGAGCTTCCGTCTGAGGAGTTTCATCTCTCCTAGAAAGCAAAGCCCAGCCGCCGCCGGGCGCCTTCGGGCACGAATCAGCAGGGAGGAATAACATTTTTAGCGACGGCACCTTGCTCCCCTCTCGCTCGACGCCCGCTGTCTCTCCTCGTCCGCGGGACGCTGCGGGCACGGCGAGCGCAGGCGAACCTCCCCTGGGGCCCACTGCCGGCAGCTGCCCCTGCCCCGCTGCCCCCTGCCCCCAGCGGGGCAGGAGCAGCCGGGGCGCCGCTCCCGCAACCCACGGCGCCACAACTTCCCGCTTCTCCTTTTTCTCCCTTTCAAAATCCCCCTCTGAGGCAGAGCTGTGTGGCGCAACCAGTGCCAAAAGCGGCAGAAAATGCAGAAATCGCCGTGCTCCTTACCGCTCAGCAGTGCCCCGACCGGCGCGCCCGCGGCTTCTTCCCTGCCCCGCCCCGCCACGTCGGCAGCAGCGGGGGGAGGAGGCAGAGCTGACCGGGCAGTCCGGGCCGGCCTCAGGGAGGAGGGAGGGCTGGCTTTTGTCTCTCGCTCTCTTTCCGGCTGTGTGAAGCGGCCGCCTGTTGCAAAGGTTCAGCGCCGCGCCGCTGCCGATCCGTCCCTGGACTCCAGGCTCCTCTGCCCCAGCGCGGGCAGCCGCCCCGGCCGCCATGGCCGCCCCTCACGGCCCCCGGCGGACCCGCTGGGAGCGCCGGGCGTGGCAGTGCTTCCCTGAGGGCAGGCGGTACCTCCGCGTCCGCGCTGAGGCGGAAAAGGCGTGAATTTCATAGAATCATGGAATACTGAGTAGGAAGGGACCTGTCAGGATCAACGAGTCCAACTCCTGGCCCTGTGCAGGACCCCAAGAATCACACCAAGTGCCTGAGAACGTTGTCTCCAAACACTTCCCGGACTCGGACGAGCTTGGTGCTGTGGCTACTTCATTGGGAAACTGGTTCAGTGCTCAACCATCCTCTGGGAGAAAAAGTTCAAATTAATCTAGTTGCTGAGCTGGCATAAAAAAAAAATTATTTACTTTTTAGATAGTCTAATCCTCAAAGTGAGCAGTTACTGACCCATGAGGTTGCGGAATTAAACTAGTACGTAGCTTTTCAGATCGGGCTTGACACCTCCGAGATGCCCCTGGCAGAAGCCGGCAGTGCGTGCACACATTCCCAGTCGGTGAAACAACTGATTGAGCAAAGGGGTTTCAGGCTCTTCCCAACAGCCTGTGATTCTTTTTCTGTGTAATTCCTCATACCCATTCCTCTCTTCGCCATCTCATTTTAAGGCGAAGGATGCCCTTTACAGCGACGAAAGGCAATTCCACGGTTCATCATAGCATCATTTCTGTCACTAGTCTGCCAAGGAGAGAAGTTACTTTTGACACAGGAGGCAAACCTGCACACTGTGAGCCAGTGAGGAGAGATGGTCACAAAACAAAGCCCCAGTTCTCAGAAGTGTGTTTCACAAATACTCATCATGCTATGTGACTTAGACATTTACCAGGCGTAAGTCTCTGAAGTTTCTCGTTAAGGTAGTTGGTAGCATACCAAATGTTTGTAGCCCTACATAAGTTTCCTTTGAAGGTCTTTCAGTGAAAATTTAAGTATCAGAGAATGCTGGGTAATCTATTAATGTTAGATATATTTATTGAAAATGAAATCTAGAGTGGCCCTAGGGATTTCCGTCTGCTATTCGCTGGAGCTTGTGGAACAGTAAGAGCAGTATCTTAAGAGAAATCTTGGTAGCTGGAGATTGTTTAACCCATGACAGATAATAATTTTGACTGTAACATGGATCTTGCAGTATCTTTGCAGATTCTTTACATAGCCATGCATGTTATAGAATTGCAAGACATTATTAATGCAAGGCATTGTTAATCACTGTTGTAACACTAAGTTATCACCTAAGGGTAAATTAACATTATATGTATATGAATGTGGATGTCTGTCTGTTTGGATATAAGGATGCATACATTTTGTAAGTTCCTTACCTCTTTTTTGAATTTAAGGCTTTTACACTTAGCATTTTCTGATTTTTTTCTCTTTCAATTTACAGTAACTGATTTCACTTGTATTGTTTCACTATGGTAATATTGCAAATGATTTTGGAAGAAATAAGCGGTAGAGATTGAACACTTCCACTCATCTCAGATTTCACTAATGTTTGCTATTACTATGTCATCATCTTTCTAATGGATTTCAGAAAAGATTAATAAATTAATAATTATAAAAATATTAGATAATAATTAGATAATAATAAATAATAAGAGCCTTTTATTAAATAGATAAATATAAATAAAGGTGAAAAGATATTTGGCTACTTTTAACAGAGCATGGGAATATGCATGGACTGTATTAATCTACTTCCAGTTATTGCACTGGTAAATGTGAAGGGTTAATGGCATGCGATTAATGGTACTATGTTTATTTTGCTGTTTAACATATTGTTCATCTGTCTTTATAGTACACAGGCAGACAAACAATGGCAGTGGAAGCTCATACTGTCACTGAACCGAAGAGATTTTCTGGAATAAGCCTCTCTACCTTACAGCGGTTAATACACAGTACCAGTTGTACATCTGGTTCTGTATACAGCAGAGTAATATGTAGGCTGTGTTCAAGTAGTTCAGCTGTTATGTTACGAAACAGGAACGAATATTTGGTAGAAACAAAGTATTTGGATGACCTTAGGATTTTATCTCATCCTAAGGATGGATAGCAAAGTCCTTCCAGCTAAGAGCAGGCAATTGGGCAGGTTTGTATGTAATATCATTATAAGGTGTCATTTAGAAATCAGCTGGGAATAGTCTTGTTTAAATTGACAGAAATGGAGAATGAATCATAAAATCATAGAGTACTACTATAAGATTCATCAGCATTATAGCAGAGATTTTTCCATATTGTGTTGTTTACTATCTGCCCTATCTTTCAATTTAATTTTTGGATGACCTGTTTTCACTTGAGGCTGAGAAATTAAATATAATCTACAGAATAAGCCTCAAAGTGAAAGTAACTTTTTTACATTATTTCCTCTGCTTCCTGAATTATTGAAATATTAAATTATAAATGTGTTATGATATGCTAATCCAGAAAGGCAGGTTATAGTGTGGCAGTTCTGTATTTAGATCTCAGCTATGGTGGAATTTCTGACCAGCATTATACAGAAATAAAGAGAGACTAGTCTTTGCCAGGACAATAACCCTGTGTTTGGGCAATCAGTACCAAAGTCACTGNAGCAGGCCCTTCCAGCCAGCAGCCTGGATTAGGGCTACAACCAAACTAAAAAGCAGTCTCAGGTCAGCCATACCCCAGGAAAAAAAAAAAAAAACCAACAAAAAAACCCACCAAAAAAACCAACAAACAAAACTCCGTTCAATGTTTCCATATTCACTGTTTAACCTAATCACAACACTGCTGGACTGCTGGAGCAGGAGAGGAATTATTATTCCATTCCCATTAAATGGAAATTAAACTAAGACAAATGGTACTTTTATAAACCATCCTTGATAAGATCCTGACAACTAATTTGGTATAGCAAAATGGGAAAAAAATTACAATAATGCATACAGACTTAGATCATTATTAAGTACAGATAGGAAGGTGTTTGAATTTCTCGTTCAAAAGAAGTATTTATTTATTAATTTAATGAAGGTAGAAAGTTGGTTAAAAGATTCATTTTTCTCCCCTTTAATATATTGCAAATCATAAACCCACAAAGTTCAATAATAATAGAATAGTGGGGATATTACAGTAATGTTGTATGTGAAAAATACATCTGGAGAAAAGCAAATGCCATTTCACAAGGTGTCAGTAGATGGCACAAACACGTATATAAAAATGTGGGCGTTCCTAAGTATTGTTACTCAGTAGGGTACGGGAAGTTTTCTTTCTGTATTTTCCTGAGAACACAACTGAGAACACTTTTCCCTGCTTTTTTGGACAGCAGGGATTTCTGGTGAGAAAGTTTTAATTTTGTTGGCTTTATGCTGTTGCTAATTAGCTGGACTTGTTTTATATTTCTGTATCTTATTTGAAAATGAGCCTTGTTTTCCGTAGCAAATGTATGACATTCTTTCAAGTGTATGGGTATGCGACGGTGGTAAAGTTGCTTGTGTTCGGAATATTTATCCAAAGAGACTGTCCAAGGAGCAGTCTCTTTTTATTAGCACTACACACATAGTTAAGGGAGGGGCAGAGTGATGGCAATCGTTTTTCTACAGTTCAGGATGGGTCTAACTTGATCATGTGTTTCATTCTTGTAAAAGGCATGTTTGTAACATTAGAGTTTTTCGCTATGTTGGTAACTTACGAAGTGCATGCCTTAATACTGAACTGTTTTAGCTAAACATATTCTGTATATTTATTATAGGGAAGTTTAGTCGGTTTATGCCAATTTTATATTGGAAAAAACTCTTAAAACCTCATTTTTTATCTCTCCCCCCACTCTTTAACAACAGGACACTTTCGTGCTATGCTCTTGGCTTGCTTACCCTCCTGGATTGCTTTTCTTGATTAAGCTTTTTTATCAAGTTTGAAGACATATAAGAATACTTCTGAATTAAAAGTGATATCACTGTAAAGGATAATTTCTACAGTATTAGCCCCCAAATAACAGGTTATATGTTATAAAAGTTTTTACTGGTGTTGCTTCATAGGTAGGCTAAAGAAAGTTTGAAGAATTTGACTGAATGCTAGGATGTATGAATGAGAAAGAAAATAAAATACATGTAGAAGAATGGTAAACTTTTTTCATCTAGTCCATGGATATTGTTGAAATTTTATCTGAAAAAGGAATAGTGATTTAAAGGTAGGGGTTTTTTTCAGATTTCTGTTGAAGCTATGTATTTTGTTTATTATAAACACATTAGTAGAGTTGCCCAAACAATCAGAAGAACAGGACTGAAGATGCCCAAGTGCCTTTTGAGGGTTGTGATGCATATGATTTTTTCCAAATGAAAATTTGGAAAAAGGCCAGGAAAGTTTTGCCATATTACGCCACTCTTTCTAGATGATTTCCAAGCTTAGTTTCATGCATTTTTTACAGAAGAACTTAGTCTTTTTTTTTTTTTTTAATGGAAAATGTATTTTGCCCCAGTAATTCTGAGAAAGCTTGTGGAAAGGTTAATGGTGCAGTGAATGTAGTCCTTGAAGTTGCAAATCAGTCCATCAGGTGATATCTACAGTCTCATTGTAGAGTGATTAGAAATATAAACTCTCAATTTATCCCCTTCAGTATCAAGGGAAAGTTGAAGGTCTGTGCAGTCATTAATAAATACTAAGGGAACATTCAGGCAACACTATGATTTGGGGAAAAAGAGGAAAGAAAAATATATTTGAAATCTGGAAAACAACTTTAAATAAGATTTACACATGTAAAAGTGCTAGCCAAGTTCTTACCAGTTCCTCTTTTAGAGGGGCGGTCTAATGGATTTATGCAATACCTTAAAAGGAGATTTCAGACAGTATTTTCAATGGCTGACTTAAACAAAGGGAGGCTGGCTACCCTAAACGCTTACATTTGGAAAGAAAAAGTGACTTGTAATAGGGAAAACCAAAGCAAAGTCACAGTCATGATTTTTTTTCCTCTATATTCTGTTTAAATTAACCTGTCTTTCGCTAAAGGTATGTTTGAGGTCAGTATCCTTAGATCAGGGCTGGATTTTGTGTACAGGGGTTCTACAACTGATATATTTTTGTGTAGCCTGCAAATATTCCTGGTGTGTATCTGGTGTTCTCTGTGTGTGTCTGTGACAAACCAGACATATGAGTGCCCCACTTTCAGTCTGAGTTCAGGAAATGCTCAAGCTCAAACAAGAAATGAACTCTTCTGTGGACTTTCCCAAGGTATAAATATAGATAATTTGCCCCAGTTTTGTCAGTTAAAAGAAGCACTGATGATCCAATCTCCACTGTCTAAAGAAATTCAGCTTTTAATTGAGGCTCTTGAGCCTCCATCCTCTGTTTCAGTCCAAGTGTTACTGTCAAAAGGCCATTTTAAAATAATTTTTCTGAGTCCAGTTCACATCCCTTAAGAGAGACTGAGGAGAGGATGACTATGCTGAGCCCAATGATTGTACTTTCTATTCAAAGTGTGTTGTTGGAGTTCAGGACATCCCTCTGGCCGCCCTGGAGGGTTTGGAGACCGGACATGGGGATTTGGGATCTGTACAAGGGGGTCAGTGAGTCTCACACAGAGCCCAGGAGAACACTGCCTCTGATCCCTGTCCATAGGAGTGAATGCCCACACTGTATGAAGAATCACAAGCTGAGAGAATTCGAAATAAGTATTAGTTAGTTTATCACAGAGTAGATAATGTATATAAATGTAGAATTGAGGATTTTTAGTATAAAGGTTTGAAGAGGCAAGATGAGGGAATTGGGGAGTGGTCCTGTCCTCCTTGTTCTTGTTCTCTCCCCCCATCTTTTGCTGAGTTGGATTTCAAGGATTGTTTTAGAGTAGAAATGACATATTAACATAGGTAGTAAGTATTGGTGAGATTTTGTAAATAAAAAGGACGTTTTGGATGGTGGTTGGGTCAGGGAGATGGTACAAAAGGTCCAGGACCCTCTGATCCAGCCAGTCTGCTGTGTGTCCTGCTCTGTGGGGATGCCTTGGAAACACGGACTGGCAGACTCAGCTTGTCTTCTCTGGCTCCAGAGTGGAACCTTTTGGGCAAGAAAAGCTCGAAAACCGTATTACCTTGGGGAACAGCAACCCTGAGGAGAATCTCAGGGAACAGCAACACTGAGAGAGAGAGAGTCCCTATATATACCTTGGGGAACAGCAACCCCTTAGGAAGCCTTCATAATACACTGTGTCACAGCAGTAATTCTGTAAGTGAGCAGCAAATTTTAGATGCCTATGAAATCAGATGTGTTTTGTAAAAAACAAACTCATTATTTGTTAAATACACCACATTTGCCGAATAAAAATTTCAGTGGTGTTCTGTTAATAAAGAGTGTCTCTCCTCAATTATTTTAGAAAATCATTGCTTTTTGAATCAGAGAAATGAGAAATTGGAACCTTAAAAAAAATCTCTGAAAATTCCTGCACAGCTACTTAATAATGGAATCTGGTTTTTGCTTTTTTTTTCTTTGTTTTCCAGCAGGATTAGAACAAAGGTGGACAGTTAAGAAAAGTATTGAGCATCTGCAAGGAAACAGAAAACACTATGACACAAAATACGAGCTTTCTGAGAAACTTTTTTCTTTACAAGTGTCTGTTTGCATTAACTTTTTGGAACCATGTCAGCCTGTCTGTGGAAGATGAACTCTTTACATCTGTTTCTAACAATTTTCCAGAAGATGGTTCTGACCAAAAAATCAACAGCCTGCCACTCCTGTATACAAACAGTTATCAGTCCAAACCTGGTGATTGGGTTGTGATACAAAATACTACAGAAAGCCTGTCATTGTCAAAAATCACAAGGGGCAATGTAAATCAATTGGTAGCTTTATTATCTAATTTTAGACAAGGATCCAGGTTACAAAATCTGACACTGACCAATGTGTCAGTGGATTGGAATGATCTTATGAAACTATTTCAGACTGTGTGGCACTCATCCATTGAATATTTCAATATTAGCAATGTAACACAACTGTCAGACATTGAACATTATAATTTTGACTATTCAGGTACCTCTATGAAAGCACTGACAATGAAGAAAATTCAAATCACGGACCTGTACTTCACACAGGATGACCTATACAGAATATTTGCAGACATGAATATTGCAGACATGACCATAGCGGATTCAGAGATGATTCATATGCTTTGTCCTTCATCTGAGAGTCCCTTTAGATACCTAAATTTTTTAAAGAATGATTTAACTGATTATCTTTTTCAAAACTGTGGCAATCTACTTCAGCTGGAGACATTAATCTTGCAGAAGAATAAATTTGAGAGCCTTCTCAAGGTAAGCTTCATGACCAGCCGTATGAAATCACTGAAATACCTGGACATGAGCAACAACCTGCTGCGCCACGATGGAGCCGACGTGCAATGCCAGTGGGCCGAGTCTCTGTCAGAGCTGGACCTGTCCTCCAACCAGCTGGCGGATGCTGTGTTTGAGTGCTTGCCAGTCAACGTCAAAAAACTCGGCCTACAAAACAATCAGATCAGCAGTGTCCCCAGCGGGATGGTGGAGCTGAAATCCTTGGAAGAGCTGAACCTGGCGTCGAACAGGCTGGCTGACCTGCCGGGGTGCGGTGGCTTTCCATCCCTGCAGTTCCTGAACGTAGAGATGAATTTGATCCTCACGCCGTCGGCTGACTTCTTCCAGAGCTGCCCAAGGGTCCGGGAGCTGCAGGCCGGGCACAACCCGTTCAAGTGTTCCTGTGAGCTGCAAGCCTTTATCGGCCTGGAGAGGCGGTCGGGGGGGAAGCTGTCTGGCTGGCCGGCGGCGTACGCATGCGAGTACCCGGAAGGCTTGCGAGGAACGGAGCTGAAGGACTTCCACCTGAGCCAACTGGCTTGCAACACGACGCTGCTGCTTGTGACAGCTCTGCTGCTGACGCTGGTGCTGGTGGCTGTGGTGGCCTTCCTGTGCATCTACCTGGATGTGCCGTGGTACGTGCGGATGACGTGGCAGTGGACGCAGACCAAGCGCAGAGCTTGGCACAGCCCCCCCGGAGATCAGGGGCCCGCTCTGCAATTTCACGCCTTCATTTCCTACAGCGAGCGCGATTCGCTGTGGGTGAAGGACGAGCTGATCCCCAACCTGGAGAAGGGCGAGGGCTGCGTACAACTGTGCCAGCACGAGAGAAACTTTATCCCCGGCAAGAGCATTGTGGAGAACATCATTAATTGCATTGAGAAGAGCTACAAGTCCATCTTTGTGTTGTCTCCCAACTTTGTGCAGAGTGAGTGGTGCCACTACGAGCTGTACTTTGCCCATCACAAGTTATTCAGTGAGAATTCCAACAGCTTAATCCTCATTTTACTGGAGCCAATCCCTCCGTACCTTATCCCTGCCAGGTATCACAAGCTGAAAGCTCTCATGGCAAAGCGCACCTACCTGGAGTGGCCGAAGGAGAGGAGCAAGCGTGCCCTGTTCTGGGCCAACCTGAGGGCAGCCATCAGCATTAACCTGTCAAAAGCTGATGAAAATTTGTGTGAGGAAACAGTTTAAGAACCTTTCTAATGGAGTTTCATCTGTTTTTTCCTTTGTGAAACAATAAACACGATTTCCATTCATTGTAAATGTATTTATTTTTTTCGTTACACAATCTTGTTTCTAACTAGTTGTCTGTGTATAAATGTAGAATTGATTATAATTCAATTTGCCTTATTGCAAATCTCTTGGGATAGCAAATTGCAAATGAATTTGAAGGTGGATTTTGAAATACAACTTGAAATATTATAGTGAGTTTTTCTCAGCAGAATAAAATCTAGTCATGTGGAAGAATGCTTCAACTGCTAGATAGTTTGCAGAGCTGCTTTAATCATAAAATTTAGACAGGTTTGTCAAAAGAGATCATTTGCTAAAATTGGTTCACGTTAAAGAAAATTAAGGATCCTGAGAAGATGCCTGAAGTCCAGAGCTCAAAATGTTTGCCAAATAGTCTTTGCTCAGATTTGGTGAAGATTAAAAGGATAGGACCCAGATGTAGAAGTTTGTGAACTTCAAACTTGCCAAAGACAAGAGTTGAGCAAGGAAGAAAAGTTTTGGGATTTTTTTTTTAAGAAGAAAAGAAAAGAAAAAAAGAAAAAAAAAAAAAAGAAGAAAAAAATGAGGTACTTCACTTTTTAACCTGGCTTTGCAGCAAGGGAGAAGCAGTGAGGCTCTAATACCCATAGAGTCCTGGTACCATTTTGATCTTGAGAGATACCTTGATCAGAGGGGGTGGGAGGGCATCTGCAGTAACAAAACAGCCTTCATCATATTTCCTGTGTTTTGAGAAATTCCTGACATCTTTAAGTCTTGCTTTTTCCCCCGGCTTTCTACTTTTTGTCTTCTCATCCATGTATCTTACTTTATGCTTATTATTAAAAGAATCTGTCCTTTTCAGCTGAAACTGTATGTTGCAACACAGCTATGACTTGTGATCTGAAAGTCAATAACCAGTCAGAGCCTGAAAAATTTTGCCAGGTCTTGAGACAGCAGGTATTCATTGAGCTAGAAAAACAAACTACATTTACAATATTTGCTTCCCTTTACAGAAATATAGCAGGCTCCTCTGTCTGTACTTACACCATTTTAGCTTCAAGAAAGTGTGGCTGGGCTCAGGCAAACATTCACAACTACTAACGATTATGACAGCAAACTTCCTCTTTGCCCCAACAAGGGAAGATTGTTTGAAATACCAGAGCTAGATGGCCAAACAGGAAGTTTCTCTTCGAAAATGTTTTCCAACATGTGTACGAGAGAAGCAGGGATGTTATGATGAAATCTTCATGGAATGTTTACATTTTATCTTATTTTTGTCTTCCAGTTTTAGCAACAGGTTTTAATTTTGATGCTTCTTTTTGCCTGAGGTCTAAGTAGGCTGAGATTTCTTTACCTGAAGCCTTGAACTGTGAGTGACTGTTTATGACATGTGGAAGAAAGGTCAGATTTAACACCTTTAGTTTGCTCATCCCACTTAGCCTTAAAATTAATATAACACGCCTATTACCAAATTGCAGACATTTCATTCAGGACTGTGGAAATAAATGTTTTCTCTGCTTCCTCCTTCCCCTCCAACTACTGCTTCAGTGTGTGACATTTACCCTTAGAAAACTGAAGATGATCAGCTTGTTTTGCCTATCCCTTTCTCACAGCCAGTGACAGCTGGATTATGTGCTGCCTTGCTTGAATTTTTTCTTCAAAAGCCTCAGAGTTTTAGGCCAGTAACCCTTAAATCTGGCCTTAAACCCTTAAACCCTCTGCAGTACAATTAATATACCCTTGTTGTGTGTAATCTTAAGAAATCATCTGGCTTCTTCCGTTGGCTGAAAGATAGAGAAACCCTCTGAAAGTCAGAGAGCGCACCAAGAAACCTTCCTGTTACTCATGTGGGAGCCATAGCCATTACCAGAAATTGAGGAGTGGAAGGTTTTAGCAAGGCAAGCAAGGTTTGTTTGCCACTTTGGAAAGAACTTGGAGCTATGTGACCTCAGGGAAAGTAGCTGATGTTATGATAAGCAGAAATATATAATTACAGTTCTCTAGTATTACAGGTTTCTGGATTCCAAAATCCTTGAGCAGATAAATTGGAAAGGGTGGCTTTTAATGAGCCTATGCATCAACTGAAACTTGTGTTTCGGAACCAGAAGCCCACATACTATTATCTTTTTTTTTTTTTCATATGTGCCAAATAATTAATAAAAAGCTAAACATGCAACTAATTATTAGAGCTAATTTCTCTGATTCTACAAGAGAGAATGCATTTCTCAAGTGTTATTAGACTATTTCAAACAATTATCTTAACCTCTGTCATACTCTCAACCCTTTTATAAAACCAGATTTAATCCATGAAGAAATTTTTCTACGTTTCTGGGGCCATGTGTAGTCTCACAGCACATGTGCCAGTTTATCTGCCCATTTTGGAAGGGGGCTAACCTTTTGTGTGCAGCCTGGTGATGTGTGCCTGCATTTGGTACTGCACTGAAATGTGTGACTGCTGCTGCTCCAGTTATCAGGAAAAGGGAGTGTGTAAATGTGTTCTGATAATGTGTCAGATACTGTATCAGAGCAGATTCCTGGCATTTGACTAGTCATCTTGGTGACTAGCAGGAATTCTATTTTTACATACATAAAAAATATCAACATACAAAACTGATAACATAGAAGTTAAACACCCTCCCAAACCTAAAAAATATGTAGAATGAAATGAAAGTGTGAAAGTGTAAATGCGTTTATGTATGTTTAAGTAGTGTATGGAATAATGGAAACTGAACTAGGGCAGACAGGGAGACTTTTCACAATGTGGGTTGCCCTGCTGAGAGCTCAGCTCTTCTTTAGCTTTAGATATGTGACAAAACATCTTCACTCAAGTTCAGCTGCAGAGAGTTGGAGAAAGGAAAAGCACTCAAGGGAAAATAATGGGACTCTGTGGGAGATTCTGCTGATGGGAAGGTTCAAAACTTCTGTGAAACCCAAGTTTTTACTCAAGGCTTTGGCTAGTCTGTTTGTTCTTTTGGAAATATTTGCTGAGATTGACTATGATGCTCATTTGTAGTCACTGTTTTGTCAAGAAAAAGCAGTATTTATAATCAATAAGTGAGAAAATTGTGTGTTCTGCAAGGTGGCTCTGGGTTACCAATTTGATTTTCACAGCTTTGATCCTTGTGTCTATTCATACCAAAGCCAAATAGGCTTGAGCATAAATGCTCACTTTGCTCACTTTGCTCTGCTACCTTTGACTTGTGGTGGCATTTAGCCTTTGTTTCACCTACTTGATGTACAGGTGACATTGACAATTACAGTTAAACATAAAGTCCTTGATGTGACCAAACACCAGCTTTGCAAATCTTTAATTATTGTATTAACTTTTCATGGGTGCTTCGATGGATTCGTCTGCTGTGACTATGCTTTTTAAGATGCACTATGTCTTGCACATAAGTAAGTTATTAACAGAGAATCTTCACACTTTTAACATGGTCCTGGTCCTGAATAGCTTTTCATATCTAGCCAAGGGTAGCTGTGGTTCCTTTCTGGGTAAGTAATGACGACATACAGGCAGAAGCATGAAATGTCCTTTTGTGAATATTGATAAAACAAACTGCAAAAACCCCCAGCAGTGTAAAATTCAGAAATGGAACAAGGTATCCGCATGAACTTATGTGAGCTGACTATGGAAAAGATGGTATGTGGCTGGTAGATTTCAAGATGCATGAAGAGAAATATGACGCTTTTAGTTTTTGCCTGTCATGAAAAATTACTGAATCAGTAAACTGAAACCAGCCCCAAACAAAACTTTGTTGAATTGGTTAGTAAAAATAAATTATGCAAGATTACTAATGGTTTAACAGAGGTATTCAGGAGCATCAGTGTTTTTTTAACTGCAAATTTTTCTTTATGGCAAACTGTTTATTTTAATGTATTTTAAAGCCTCATAAAAATGGTGGCAAGGAAATTAAACATATCACAACTAAAAGGTGGTTTTAATAGCTGTGTGTGCACTAGAGTCAGTTCTGATGAAAGCTGATGGTGTATTTGATTTTATCCAAGCAGCAAAGTTTTTCTATGAATTATATTTGAAGTAAAGCTGCCACTGTTTTGCCTAATTGTGATGTCATTGTTCTGTCTATTCAGTATCATGGATTAATGCCTAGCAATAGGAGCATCTCTTTTTAACTCAAAGTCTAGATAGTATCAGCTGGCAAAACACTCTTGCTGCTTATGGAGAAACATTCATGATCCCTTCATTGGGTCACAGATGTTGGTTTTCTCCCAGGCTCATGTCCCTGTTCACAATACTAGCTGAGTGGCTGCTTTCTTGGATTTCATCAGCTCCAGATTGCCCTATATTGTCATATTCTTGTGGCTCCATTACAGCTGTCTTGTTATAGGGAACATTCTCTGTTAATTTTTATAGTTTTTAGGAGGAAGCCACAATGTGAGCTATCCTTGATAACCATTCTAGTGTAAAGATAATTTGCCTGTAAAGGTTTTTAACTGTGCCAGTTTGCCCGTTACTAGCTTTTGAGATATAAACTTCTGTCATCCATCAGTGTGCTACATTAATTACTCTCCTTGATGAGCAAAAAGTTTTGGTAGAGTTCTGCTAGAGATCTTGATATGAACAAAAGTTGGCAGTGAGGGTTTTGCTTCCTCTTTTCTGTGCATGCAAAAAGGAGATGCAGTTGACGGATTTCTAGAACATCTGTTTAACATCAGAAGCAGACTTGAAATTAGAAATGTAGAATTATTTGAACTGTCTTACCAAGGGAAGTATTCTACACTACAGATAGATTTATTTCCTCCTAAACCGGATAATTATGTAAATATTACAGAAGTAATATTACATATTCTATAATTTACATATTATGTAAATTACAGAAGTATTCTTAGTCTGAGCTGTTAAAAGTTTACTTTCATTGTGCTCTTAATAACTGCACTGTAAGGAACGTTCATTAATTCTTAGAATTGTACAGCCTGTTTAAAGAAGTCCTGGGTTTTTTTGCTTCCTGAGGTAGGTAATTATTGAGGAATTATCATCTCATGTGAGATTCCCCACCTTGAAGATTACATATGTTTGAAATTCTATTTTGAGGATGCTAACCAAGTATGCAGAGGACTTTTGCTGGTTCTTCACTTGGAGATGAATTCCATGCACAAAAGGTGAGTTATATTTGCTTCATTATTTGTAATTATTTTCTCTTTTATATATATATATATCTTGGACTTCATCAGATCTCAGGTGCTGGTGTTTCTTTGCTGTTGGAAGATACTCTAGTATTTTGAAATTTTAGTGAAAACACATCTAAATTTCAGCAAAAAGGAAAGGGAGAAAAATCATTTGGCATGGCAGTTTTAATTCACAGCAAACTCCAATTTAATACCATTCTAAAACAGCATTGGAGGGGTAACTCTTGATCCTTACTATTGTAAGACTCTTTTTCTAGACATATTTGCTTTATTCTTTGATTGTGGCACCCTGCTGGACCATAGAGTGTGGCTTGTTTGTTGTTGCGGTGTCTAGTGTAGCATGTACAATAAATTAAAACTGATCTGGTGCTGGAACATGGACAAAGAATATATTTCTGGTTTTTTCTCCCTTCAGAACATTTCTTGCTTTATTACTGACATCCCTTTTGCCCAAGAGGAAGTTCCTCCAGATAGTTCAAATCAAAGTTTGTTTGATTCAAGAGTTAGATTGTTTATCAATCTGGACTCTGAAACCAACTGCACTTTGAAGGAACTAGGTCAGGTTTCCTTGTCTTGTTTTGTCTTGCAGCTGATACTGTACTTTGACTAACTGTCCTGGCTTAATTTCTTTTGTGTCCTCACATACCCTAGCACAACTTTCTGAAGGCATAATTTGACTACTCTATTGGATTCAATAGAGGTAGAAGTACTTAAGTGATTTATTCTTTTATTGCATTTGGTGATGTTAATGGCATATGTTTTTGCTTGCTCAATTAAGAAAAAACTTGATTAAGCCTGATAGGAAACTTAGATGGGAAGGGTTGAGTTTTGATATCACTTAGTCAAATTATTAGGGACTAACACACATTATAACCTAGAACTGAAAAAAAAATAGGTTTTTGGTTTCTATTTAACAAAAGATTACACAGTACAGAATTTTAAAACTTTGGAGTTTTAGATCTTTTTAACAGAAAAAATCAGTACGAAAAATAAAACTGGGAATGTTTGTCTCCTGAAACTGATTATGAGTTGTTTATGCTCCATATTGTTTGTGTGTTTTGTTTAATGCATGAAAACAAGAGAGTAATACCCAGGTCATGGTTTTTCAGAAAAGGACTGATGCCTCTCCACGTCCATGGAGGCTATTGATAGGCATGACCAGATTTAATTCAGCTGGACCCTATCCACAAAATCCTTTCCTTGGGTTTTTGATACTTAGAACTATATTCATCATCCCTTGCTATTTTTAGAGAGGTTCTTTGTCAAATTGCAATTGTAGGAAAATACAGGAAATTTCATAGGACACCTAGGAAGTTTTGGAGTCTTCGGTAATGTCTAGTGTTATATTTCAGTTTTTGGGCTTCATACATAGTTCAGTCATGGTGTGGTATTACCATTAGTGTGCTTTTGGTCAGACTGGTATTACAATATTCCTTTGTGTGGAGTGTGGAGGGTTGACCCTGCAGGGTGCCCACCCAAGCCATTCCGTCACTCCCTTCCTCAACTGGACAGCGAAGAAAATATCAAATGAAAGGCTTGTGAGACAGATAAGGGCAGGAAGAGATCACTCCCCCATTACTGTCACAGACAAAACAGACTCAGCCTAGGAAATTATTTTAATTTTTTACAATTTAGTCAGAGTAGGATAACGAGAAATAAAACCAAATCCCGAAACGCCTTCCTCCCAGACCTCCCTTGTTCCCTGGGCTCAGCTTCACTTCTGAATGCTCTACCTCCTCTCCTAATGGCACAGGGGATCAGGGAATGGGGGATGTAGTCTGTTCATCGCTTTATTATTTCCCACTTCTTCGTCCTCACTCTATTCCCCTGCTCCATCCTGAGGTCCCATCCACTGGAGATAGTTCTCCACAAAGTTCTCCAGTGTGAGTCTGTCTCACTAGCTGCAGTTGTTCAAGAACTCTTTAGTATGGATCCCTTCCATGAGGCACAGTCTTTCAGGCAAAGGCTGCTCCAGCACGGGTCCTCCATGAAGTGACAGTTCTGTCAGCAAACCTGCTCCAGAGTGGGCTCCTCTCTCCTCAGGACCACAGGTCCTTGCCAGGAGCTTGCTCCAACACGGGCCTCCCATGAGGTCACAGCCTTCAGGCATCTACATGCTCCAGCATGGGGTCTTCCATGGCTGCAGGTGGACCTCTGCTCCATCGTGGACCTCCATGGGCTGTCTCACCATGGGTTGCAGAAGAATCTCTGCTCCAGTACCTGACCACCTCCTCACCCTTCTCACCTCGTTCACCTCCTCATCCTTCTGCACTGACCTTGGTGTCTGCAGAGCTGTTTCTCCCATATATTCTCACTCCCCCCTCTCAGCTCTTGTTCCCCAGGGCTTTTCCTCCCTTCTTCACCATGTTATCCCAGAGTCACTAATGTTGTGGATGAGCATGGCCTTGAATCCAGCTGCTGCTGGCTCTATGGAACACAGAGGAAGCTTCTGGCAGCTTCTCACAGAAACCAGATCTGCAGTCTCCCTGCTACTGAAACCTCACCACACAAACCCAATACAATGGACAGTATAATTCCTCCTCAGAATTCTTGGCTTACTGCAAAAATGGACTCTTATGTCTCTGTGCTATAGCAATGACAAAGCTGATAATCTGACCCTGAGAGGATGCATGGCAATGTCCAGGGTCTGTGGGGCATAAAGAAGAATATCCTTTAAGTGAAAGAAGAATATCCTTTAAGTGAAGAGGTTATTTTTGCACCAGTTGCTGTGTGGCTGGTTTTACTGGAGTTTTGTTCCCAAATGTTTGTGAACTTAGGATGTGTAGAAACAGCAGATGGATGGGGTGTTTTGTTCTCCTTTATTCATAAACGCATTGATGTTTGTTTGTACCTGTTTTGTATTTTTTCATGATTATAAGATTACAAGATTATAAGAAATATAAATTTCTTAACATCTATGTGTTTTTAACATAACAGTGGCATCCTGTACATTATAAGAGAAGTAATTTATATTTGACTGAGTCAATAATTAAAGAATGGGAGTGAAGATGATTGACAAGAACTGAAAACAAGAGTATGTAAAAATAATTTCTTATTACATAGATTTTATATTAAATTTTATTTTCACAATAAAAAAACTACAAACAGCTTCATTAAATTTCTTGTATTTTTTCCATAGGACTGGACTCATCAGTGACACATACTGAACAGGAAACAAAGATATGCTTCTGTGTTTCTGTAAAAAAACAAGATAAAGCTGAGTAACATAATGAGATCCCTCACAAATATCTATGTCTTTAATTGTGCCTTTACATTCACACTGTGGAATAATATCCAGCCAATTGTAGAAGATGAATTTATTGCAAATTATTCCAGCAGTTTGCTAAGTAATGTTCCAAAAAACATTCCAGTCCATACTCAAGTATTAGATTTTTCACACAATAGGATATCTGGACTTAGTATCTCAGAATTTATTTATCTTTCTGACCTTCAAGTACTAAATCTTTCTGATAATCTAATTACGATACTTGACCTTAGTGTCTTTATTTGTAATGAAAATTTAGAATACTTAGATTTATCTCATAATTACATTTCAAAAGTTTGCTGTCTAACTCTTGCACGTCTTAGACATTTAGATCTTTCTTTCAATAAGTTTACTGCCCTGCCCATCTGTCAGGAGTTTGGGAACATGTTTAATTTGGAATACCTTGGATTAAGTGCTACAATGATACGAAGGTCAGACTTCAGGTATATCAAACATTTGCAGCTGCATACTGTCTTCCTGACCTTGGGAAACTTTTCACTGTATGAGCCTCAGAGTCTGACAGCCTTGACTACAACGAGCCTCCACATCACTTTTGCAGCAAACCAAAACTTCATTTTTTCCCTCTTGTACGATGGAATGAGTGCTTCAGAAAACTTAAAAATAGTTAACTTAAGATATACCTTGAGCTACAAAGATTTCCCCTCTCCACCTTTATTGCTTTTGAAGAAAATCAAGACAACATCTCTCACGCTTGATGCTGTGGACTTACAATGGGCTATCATCCTGCAAATTTTCATGCTTATTTGGTATTCACCTGTGGAACATCTGACTGTGAGAAATTTGACTTTTCGGGGACCACTGGAGGATCAGACTGAATATGCATTTCTATCCTTATTAAGCTCTGTGGAAAAATTAATCGTTTTGGACAGCTCCATGAAAGCATTAACTTTGGAGCATGTTCGTAATAAGGTTTATTATTTCAACCAGGAGATTCTATACAGACGATTTTCAGAGATGAATATTGCCAATTTGACAATAAGTGATGCATATATGCCACACATGCTTTGCCCCAATAGAACAAGCTCATTTCAGTATTTAAATTTTTCTCACAATGCCCTGACAGATGAGTTATTCCAGAACTGTGGCACTCTTGTGGATCTAAAATTACTTATTTTGCAGAAGAATAAATTTGAGAGCCTTCTCAAGGTAAGCTTCATGACCAGCCGTATGAAATCACTGAAATACCTGGACATGAGCAACAACCTGCTGCGCCACGATGGAGCCGACGTGCAATGCCAGTGGGCCGAGTCTCTGTCAGAGCTGGACCTGTCCTCCAACCAGCTGGCGGATGCTGTGTTTGAGTGCTTGCCAGTCAACGTCAAAAAACTCGGCCTACAAAACAATCAGATCAGCAGTGTCCCCAGCGGGATGGTGGAGCTGAAATCCTTGGAAGAGCTGAACCTGGCGTCGAACAGGCTGGCTGACCTGCCGGGGTGCGGTGGCTTTCCATCCCTGCAGTTCCTGAACGTAGAGATGAATTTGATCCTCACGCCGTCGGCTGACTTCTTCCAGAGCTGCCCAAGGGTCCGGGAGCTGCAGGCCGGGCACAACCCGTTCAAGTGTTCCTGTGAGCTGCAAGCCTTTATCGGCCTGGAGAGGCGGTCGGGGGGGAAGCTGTCTGGCTGGCCGGCGGCGTACGCATGCGAGTACCCGGAAGGCTTGCGAGGAACGGAGCTGAAGGACTTCCACCTGAGCCAACTGGCTTGCAACACGACGCTGCTGCTTGTGACAGCTCTGCTGCTGACGCTGGTGCTGGTGGCTGTGGTGGCCTTCCTGTGCATCTACCTGGATGTGCCGTGGTACGTGCGGATGACGTGGCAGTGGACGCAGACCAAGCGCAGAGCTTGGCACAGCCCCCCCGGAGATCAGGGGCCCGCTCTGCAATTTCACGCCTTCATTTCCTACAGCGAGCGCGATTCGCTGTGGGTGAAGGACGAGCTGATCCCCAACCTGGAGAAGGGCGAGGGCTGCATACAACTGTGCCAGCACGAGAGAAACTTTATCCCCGGCAAGAGCATTGTGGAGAACATCATTAATTGCATTGAGAAGAGCTACAAGTCCATCTTTGTGTTGTCTCCCAACTTTGTGCAGAGTGAGTGGTGCCACTACGAGCTGTACTTTGCCCATCACAAGTTATTCAGTGAGAATTCCAACAGCTTAATCCTCATTTTACTGGAGCCAATCCCTCCGTACCTTATCCCTGCCAGGTATCACAAGCTGAAAGCTCTCATGGCAAAGCGCACCTACCTGGAGTGGCCGAAGGAGAGGAGCAAGCGTGCCCTGTTCTGGGCCAACCTGAGGGCAGCCATCAGCATTAACCTGCCAATATTCAGTGAAGCAAATGAGCAAGAGAATGATGCTACACCAACTAGTAGTATAAGTACGTGAATAACTGACTTGGCTGTTTTGCATTAAACTCTGTTCATATTTTTTTCTATTTTCTTACCCTATTCACAGTTTGTTGCAAAATGTGGTACATATAGAAATTGCTATTGCTTATTCGAGCCATCCAAGTAGTCAGAAGCCATCTGTAGTTGCCCATCATCAACAAAGAATGAGAGAGGAATTTTCACTGTGATTGACTTTACTTTTAGGTTGCATTTATTTTGGACTTTTCACATTGAAAGCTATATTTAGAAGTAACCAGAATTGTGGTTTGTTTGGTATCATCAGGCTGCCAAGGCATACATTTAATCTTTGTTGTGACATGAATGTTGTGAGGTTAAGATTGTAATGATCTGCTTTCTTGGTTTTATTCATATAACATGAAGAAGAACCTCTTGTTTGAATCCCATCCAGTATATTGGTAAGTAGATGTCAAGAGTACAGTATCCACATCCTTTTATGCTGTTTTCCCTTCCTAGAAGTCTTTCTCCTCATCACAGAGAGACTTTCTTGAGTAAGTGCTGAAAAGTTGATTCCATAATCCTTGTTTGATGATCTTCTTCCTTTGCTGTATTATACATTACCATTTTCTTAGAGATAGATAACTGCCAAGTCATGATTTCATAGAATTAGCTATTCACTGTCTTCAAATTCATAGTTAATACCTGTACTTATTATTTTTTTTTCATAGTATTGTAATATTACTGCTTTCTCCTGTGATTCTATCAAACTATACTGGGTTGTATGTTTTTTCTGTTTCCTAATACTTAGAAATGTGATATTTGAAGGTAAACCCTCTTTCATGTCCAGGCTTCCGCTGAACTCTGTTACCTTGCTCATTTAATTAGCAGGTGCTGAGGGTCATCACAGAGGCGAAAAAAAGAGTAATTTTCCCTGGGAAATAACTTCTCTGCTAAAATCTTACTGACTAAACTAATAGTGTGTGTTAGTAGAAGACATCTAATAATTTGCTGTACTTGGATTTGAGAGTCTAATAAACATCTCATTCTTAATTGGTTATTAAATTTCATGTACAATTTCAACAATGACGTGGAGTTGTGTCCTACTTACAACTTAATGGAAAAGTCCTGTGATCAAACTGTGAGCAGCACATGAGGTGATCAAACTGGTAAGAGGATGTGATCTTTAACACTCACTGAGGTGGCTCACCAAGCACACACCAAGTGTGATAGCTAGATGAAACACTGAAACTGAAGCTCTGGGAGAGCTTTCTGGTGTCCAAAGATGCTGAAACACTGCTGGCACCCACCTACCCATTGAGGTTAACTGGATAGGATTGCAGAAGGGTGTCAGGTGCCTGTGTCTTGAACTTTGGAAAGAGGAGCTAAAAATCTAAAGTAAATCTTAATTATCACTCAATTATTTCCACACTCATTAAATCTGTATCTCTCTGATTTGGAGAGGACAATGTTGTGGAGGACCATGTCAAAGCCTTACCCAGAAATAAAGATTTAGCAGGGATTAAGGGTGCTGGTGGGTGAGAGGCTGGACACACACACACCAAAGAGCCAAACGTGTCCTGGGCTGCATCCAGAGCTCCGTGGGCAGCAGGGCCAGGGAGGGGATTCTGCCTCTCTGCTCTGCTGAGACCCCACCTGCAGGGCTGCATCCAGCTCTGGGGGCCCAGCACAGGAAGGACATGGACCTGCTGGAGCGAGTCCAGAGGAGGACACAAAGATGATCAGAAGGCTGGAGCACCTCTCCTATTAGGGCAGACTGAGAGAGCTGGGGCTGTTCAGCCTGGAGAAGAGATGGCTTTGTGCAGATCTTGTTGAAGCCTTTCAGTACTTAAATAGGGCTTAGATGAGGACTTTTTAGCGGGGCCTGTGCTAAGACAAGGGGTACTGCTTATAAACTAAAAGGGGGCTGAATTAGGTTGGATATAAGCAATAATTTTTTATATTGAGGGTGGTGAAACACTGGAAGAGATGGTTGAAAGAAGTTATGGATGTCCCATCCCTGGAAACATTCAAGGTCAGGTTGGAAAGGGCTCTGAGTGATAAAATCTAGTTGAAGATGTCCCTGCTCATTGCAGAGAGTTGGACTAAATGACCTTTGTAAGTCCATTCCAATCCAAGACATTTTATGATTCTATGATGTTATGATTTTACCATCTTAACTCTCTAGTTGACACTTAAAGTGGGGAATTCTACCAAGAAATCCTGTGCTCCTTCTTCCTGAAATCCTTCTCCCCCTCCCAGGCATTACAGCCTAAGGACATGATTAGCAGTCACACTTAATGCTAAATGGGCTAAAGGGCACATAGTCTCTCCTGCTTACTAGACAAGAAAAGAGGAAGTAAAATTTCTTAATTCAGGCTTTCTGGTCTCTGCAAATTTAATCTGACAGCAAACGGGGAGAGGGTTATGTTTGAAATAATGCACAGACTCGGCCATGGAGGAGTCCCTCACCTTTAAGACTGTTCTGAAATGTAGGCTTTAGGTGGGTGTGAAAGAAATAGTTTCTCAAGTCTGCCATGTATATTGTTTTGAAATATTAGTGCTGTAAGAGCCTTTTATACTCTACCCTTCCCTCAGATCTTTCTCACAGATCTTTCATGCACATGACAAATATTTCAATTGTTTACATATCTGCATACACTACAGCTTCTTAAAATACACTTCTGAGTTCCTTTGATGAAGCAGACTTGTCGTGGTTTGGTGTCTTGGTTGGTTTTCTTGTTTAAGTAAGCATTTGACAAGTTGACTCATCAAGCAACATTGTGTATTGGCTTAGTTAGTGTTCAGCCAGGCCAGAGTTTTAAATGTAAAGGATACATTTTAAAGGTTTTTGTGACTAAAAATCACAGTAAAGATAGAGACCAGTTTTAAATCCTTGAGCAGATTTCTGTGTATGACAGGATTGAACTCTGTGATAGCAAATAAGACAGAGGGAACAGCTTAATTTCTCAAGTACAAGAAAATGCGTATTATCTTAAATTACAATCGCATGAACTTAAATTTTGCCTTTTTCTCAGACTAAGAGGGACACCCTGTGGCCGATAAAATTATCACTGCTTCCTGAAAGTGATCACTCCAGAACGTATGCAATGTTTTTTGACTGATGGGAAAACAGAAGTAAATCTTACTAGGCCAGCAACTGGAGTAGCCTCTTGCAAGTGTGCAGGCTCGAGAGGACAGGTCAGGACAAGCTCTTCCCCATGGCAGCTGCCACGCTGGGTCAGCAGCTGTGACTCTCCCATGCCATTGGTCCCTCCTTCCTGAACCCTAGAAATCAACGTGATTTGTGTCTCTGGCTTTGCGATGTGCAATCCTTATTTTCAAGCAGGAGGTCACACAATACAAGCCAGTCATTTTCTCATACTCTGATTGCCATTGTCATGCTTTTATATTCATGCCTCATCTCTGCTGTACCTGTTTTCCCTTCTGTACATCACCGTGGCACAGCACGGGTGCTCACCAGGCTGATCTGAAGGATCCCAGGCAGCGAGAGACCAACATCCTGAAGCAAATACTTCAGCAGAAATGGGAAGTGTTAGAGGTGCATGGTGAAGGCAGCCGGGTTCCCCCTTCTTAGGTATCTGATAAGATATGAAGAAATAAAACCCCATTCTTCATCATCTCTATCCATCATCATCATCCATCATCATCTCTCAGCACAGCTGCGGGTGTGTCTGGAGGTGCGAAGGACTCGTGGTGATGCATCAGCAGCCTCTGGCACCCTGCTCTGAGAGAGGCTGTGGGGCAGAGCTCGGCTAGTGATAAAAAAGGCAAACTCACCTGTTTGGTGCTCCACACCTGCCCATGGGCTAATTAGAAAGCCCTAATTAGAAGTGAGTAAAACATTTTAATGAGCTTGCCACTAAGTGTGCTGCTGGACACAGCTCCTCCAGCACAAATTCCCTGTGCTCCTGCCCTGGGCCCCGTGTGGGGCAGGCACACACGGGAGGTGGCAGCAGGGCCACCCAAACGCCCGGAGCCAGGGGGTGTCCTCCAGGCCTGCCCCCACCCAAATGCAGCATCCCTGCTCTCTGTCATCCAGCACGTGACAACATCACCACAGACAACATTCTGAGTGTTTTATTAACAAGCATAATACATATGCACTGTATACTAAATATACTAATTATACTAAATACACTAAATATGAGGACTGTACAGTACAAATTTATGTTCACAGTTCAACATGACAAAATGTCATTACTGAATTCCCATTGGACTACCAAAGTAGAAACAGTGAAAGTACATTAAACATTCACATCTTTAGTAAGAAAAGATTACCAAAATGTCTCAGTATTTGCAAGTTATAGTAATGTATGCTAGAAACCTTTAATTAGCCATTTTGTCTTATTAGCTTATAAAATATATTACATTTTATTTTAAAAATTCTGCATAGTTTATAGAAGTATTAAAGTAAATAAAAATCCTTGCTATATTTGCAGGTGAGAAATGCTAAGCAAAAAGATTATTTTGACCCTCTAAAGTATGTTAAGTGCTAATATCTGTAAAATATAATGAAAAACTGGTGTAGCCCTCTCAAGAGATGTAAAATGCTTTGTGAATTTTTTTAGAATTGATTTGTATTCATCCATATGCGGCTAACCTTGACAGAGACAAGGTTAAACAAAATGTGGCATTAAAAGTATCACTGCAGAATGCTGCATATTTAAATAAACCCCACACATATTTTAATAAACTCCACCTGCTTAGTTTCTTGCTATTGCATTAGAAAATAGTAATTTATTATAATAATCAAATGGCTTAAACAGGCACATTTTAGTAAAACAGTATTACCTGTTATACACTGCACAGTGCAATACTGCTAGGGAGAAAGGTGGAGGTGGTTTAAACACACTCATTCTCTATCTATCAGTTTCTATCTAAACTGGCTTTTCTTTAGGGCATAGATGTGATAACTGGTTTTGAAAATATTTAATTGAGTAAATTAAAAAATTGCAAGGTATCTCTCAAATCAAAGTCTACTAAAATGAACCAATGAGCTGGTTAAGATGTAAATTCATATTCAGCTAAAAGTGTATTTGTGTGCGGCCTTTAAGACATCCCACAAAGACATCTCAGAACACAAGTGAAAAATCCTATAAGGAAGGCATTATTATGTAGTAATATCAAATACTTATTTAATTTTTAGATTTCTGTTGTCCTAATTCGCAAGACACATGGATGAAATTTGAAGGTTCTGCTCAATCTCCACTGTATTTGACCCCATCATTAGCATAAATACTTTCAGGAAAAAGGTACCTAAGCTAATGAATTAACATGGCAAATAACCTAGACTAAATTATCTGAAGTAACTCTTAGTTACAAAGAAGTTCTGCTCTTAGGGTACTGATTTAAAAAAATATTAAAAAACATCATTTTAATAAAACCATTTTATGTAAGCCTCAAAAGAGAGCACTAGAAAGAAATGTTCCTTAAACATCCTGAAGTTTACAAACTTGCATTTTTAAGGTAAAAAGGGGACCAGTTGCCAATAAGGTGCTTATTTTTATAGTATCTCTTTTTTCCCCTCTACAAGAGAACAGAGAATTGTTTTCATCCCAGGGTACTAAATATCTGTAGACTTGTGACTGATGCCACAGGGCTCCCTCCACACAGCCTCTCAGCCAGTGATGTGCCTGGATTTACAAAACTGCCATTAAAACTTAGAGCAAATTCTGCTACCACTGACGAAAAAAAAAAAAAAACAAAATGAAAGTCCACATTCTGGAACAGCTGCTCATTAATATCAGTCTCTTTCCTACAAGTTTCTCAGTGTCATAAAGAATAATCTGGCCTACCAAGAAATGAAAAAGACTGATTCACAGGCCAGGTGTTTCAGGTGAGCAGATGAGGGAGACTTACAAGACACCAGATGTTGTCCTACTGAGGTGGTGAAGATGTATGGAGCTGGAAAAGAGCAACTGCTGTCAGAGCATTTTTCTACAAGAAGTATAGACCTCTCCTTCTCTAATCCTACAGGTATGTGGATGTCAGTGTAACAGCTGGAAAAGAGCCCTATCACCAAATAAAGGCTCTTTGCACCCACACTCTAGCATCACCAAGACTGGCACTGGGTTCCACTGGAAATAGAAGCACAGCCTACCTGTTCCATAAGCTCAAATATACCCACCTGCAGATGGACACTCCACCTATCTCCTGCAGAGTTCTATGAAACTTTCCCTCCCTTCACATCTCCGTTGTTCTCTGGGTTTTTCCAAAAGAAAGGAAAAGCCAACTTCAGTATGTTTAACACACAGGGAATGGTGGTTACCTTACACAGGGCAAGGAAGGAAAATGCACTTGTGTGTGAGAGTGTAGAGAAATAAATCCTGTTTCCTTGCAGTGCCACAAAGTCTGCCATCTAATACAGACACAAACCTTTCAGAGGAACATTTCTAGGGGCAACTACAGGTTGCTTGAATTCCATTTATTTTACCTATGGAGTTCTGTTTGCTAATAGGCATGGTTTAATGCAAGACATCCACAGGGAAGCAGTTGTACCTACCTACCATCAAGAGACCAGTCACAAATCAGAGTTAGGAATGGGATGATTTAGTGTGTGCTTTTATCCAAAACAGATACATGACTCACTTTATCATCAGAAGTACTTCATATCTGGTGCCATCTTCTCATAAAAGTATTGGATCAATAATTTTAAATACTGTAGTGTATTACAGTGGTACTCACAACAACACAGTTCCGAGCATCTTTGACTTAATGATTGCTATTTTCTGAAGTACAGCAAAGAGAAAAACATTATTTAGAAGAAATGCAGGGGCATGATTGCAGGGGGATAATCTATATCCCTGAAATGAGGTGCAGTAGGTTTCCATGAATGTCATTTAATGCCAGATTACAGGAGAGTACCATAGAATCACAGAATTGTAGAATAGGCTGAGTTGGAAGGGACACGTCAGGATCATCAAGTCCAGCTCCTGGCCCTGCACAGTGCACCCCAAAAGTCACCATGTGCCTGAGAACGTTGTCCAGATACTTGACTCAGACAGGCTTGGTGCTGTAACCACTTCCCTGGGAAGCCTGTTCCAGTGCCCAACCACCTTCTGGGTGAAAAACTTCCTGATGGTAAACCCTTGAATCAGCTTCAAGCAGTTTCCTCAACTGTGTGTTCCATCCATACACTTGCACAGAAACCAGACATACAGAGTCACACGAAGTCTTCCCTTAACAAAATCCACTGGGGCATTAGCAATAAAAACAAGGATATACACTACACTATAATACAGATGACAGATGACATTGGTTTAGATGCACAGTATTACATATGGAGCAATTCCTGCCTGTTTTTCTTCTTGGCTGGGTAAATGATGCTATGACTCAATTTTTCTGTGAAGTAATTACACTGTTTAGATTTATTTCCTCAACATTACTCACTGTTTGGGCAGAGGGGATTTTTAAATCAGGTGTCTTTCTAAAACTGTTGTATTAACCACATCGCAGAAATCAACAGAGCTGGGAGAGTCCATTCATTGCATTGTTGAGCATAAAATGAGAGTGTGTCCCTTACAGGGCACATAAATAATAGTCTCTGGCAAGGACTAGCATTTCGGATATTCAGTAACATTTACTATTTTATCAATATATGCTAGGTTGATTATACGAAGAAACCAACGAAAGCTGTTAGTTCAAAAATTCCCTTATTCACACATGAAATATAATAAACATACTGAATGCAGAAAGGATTTACTTAACATCCCCAGGAGAAAAAAATGATGTGTTCACATTCTTTAGGTCTGACCCGTGGCAAGGACATAGAAGGGTTAGATAACATTTGTTACTGACCATACGTACGCTTTTAATGGCATAAACTCAGAGATCCAGACCAGCTGAATCCAAATTAAAATGCATGTGTAAAAAAACAAACAAAAGTGTGACAGGAGTCAGGGACAGAAGACATTCAGACTAGCATGTGGCGTTTCCTGTGAAGAGCAAGGTGGTCCGAACGTGAAAAGCTGCGGTCACAGTCTGGACACTGGAAGGGTTTGATTCCCGTGTGCTTGCGGAAATGCCGTGTCAGTTCATCGGAACGAGCAAACTTCCACGTGCATCCCTCCCACGTGCATTTGTACGGTTTTTCTCCTGGAAAAGGAAACACACAAGTGGGGATTTAAAACGTGAACACAGCAATTCTGATCACGTAAGTTCACACATAAATCTGACACCTATTCTACTGCCTTGCCAAATTTTAGCAAGTATGTCAATGCTTACTCAAAAAGCTCCTCCAAATAGCTCAGAGCTGAAGAGTACTCTGCACTAGAAACTGTGTAGTCAAAGTCAACTGACCAAAAAATCGTTACCTGCCACAACTTATTTTTTTAGTGTCTCTCTGTTCTTCTCTCTGCCACATTAGCACTTGTTTTGTCTTATGAAGCCCAGAAGGATGAAGGCTTAAGCATTGTTCAAGTATTTTCAAAACAGGGATCTCATTTTCTAGATTTCTAGTGCAAAGGACTGTGCTCCCATAAAGCACAACAGGCAGAAATCTTGTGATTTCTCAAATTCAGTGTAGTCTAAATGACTGGCATCATTGTTGCAAGTACCTCCACTTAAACTCTTGCTTTATCATTATTAATATGCCATCCTCCCCCTTTAACAGCACTGTATTGACCAACAGGTGAAGGGCTGGATTGATGCACAACAGACATGAACTGGGCTCCGTTTTTCCTAAAAGAGTTATCCTTGTAAAAACCTTGGATGTGTATACATTCATTCAGCATGGCAAGATGAACATTTCTGAGAACAGAGATTGGGGACATGTTTACTCATTCAGAAAAACAGCACTGCTGCACCAGTGGTTAGCACCTCCACAGAGCAGATGTGTTTGCATTTGGCATACGGTCCAGACTTCTGCAAAAGGGCTACTCCCATGGAAAGCAATCAAATTTAACAGTGATGTCATAGGTGAGCCAGTGCAATTTGAACTGATTTGGTGCTTGACAGGGTGTGTGGATTGAGTAAACTGCAAGCAACTGGACACAAAATGAGTGAAGAGACCATGAACGTACAACACATCAGCTTACACTGTGAGCCTGTTCTGGCTTACAGTCTCTTGTTGTAGGTTTTCCTAGTATGTCCTCTGTCTTTTGCTCAGCCTGTAATTATTTTCACAACAATACCAGATCTACTTTCCGTCATTTTGTTATTTACAACCCTGGTCACCTGGCCATTAGGAGAAATTACAATCATAACTGCTATTTTACCAGACTTGATGAAAGAGAAGCATAGCTATGCTCAAACCTGTGTGGGTTCTTCTGTGAGCTTTCAGGTGGGAGCTTTTAGTGTAGACTTTGTTGCAGCCTTCATAATCACATCGATGTATTCTGCGTTTCCTTTGTGTGTCTGGAGATTCCACAGGTAAAGGTCTCTTTCCTGGCTGAACTATAACTGAAGGGTGATTCCTGCAAAGTCAAATTAATGTTAAAAATCAAAAACATTTAGCACAGAAAACCTCAGCTAATGTGATTCGTAACAGAGGCTTTTTATTCAATACCACTCTGTCTCTTGGCAGAAAGAACAACATTACATGCATGTCGAAAAATTCAACAGGGTTTAGCAAATTTTGTGTACTTTAGCAGTAATATTTTTAAATGTTTACTCATTTTGTGGCATGATGTAGCCATTTTTACTACTTCCTAGCTCTTTTTTAAAACTGACAGGAAAAATCCCCTTCATGTTTTTCAGTCAAACCCAGATTTCCTAAACCCTGAGTGAACTTTTCTTGTATTTGTTCACTATTATTTTCCTTCAAATACAGCTAATTTGATTCTAATTGGAAACAGCTATTCCATATTATTAAAGAAATTGTATCTTTAGGGTTTCACAGCAGAACTCAATCTTTATTGTTCCAGCCACTCCTTTAGAACGTAATTATGAATTTCCTGTTTGCTGCTGGCAGCAGGGTGTGGCCTCCCTGTACCACTGACGTCAACTCCTAAAAGTAGAGCTTAGCCTATGTGCCACACCCACAGGATGTCTGAAGTTGTCCCTCCACCTTCATAAACATAATTTTTCACTTTAGAAGCTCACAGGTACAGTGCAGGTAAGACATATACAAACTACATACGGACTTCTGCAACCAACATACACGTAAGTGTTCACGTGTATGAAAACATACTAAGTTCTTAAAAGGTGTCTTTGACTGTTGAACGATGCCCCTACTGTAGGACTGGGGACAATCTTGATTTTCTCTTCCACATCAATCTTAGAAAATTTGTGTTTGTCAAAAAGGTATGTGTAAAATATAGAAGTGCAGAAATTAGCATTCTTTGTTGCAAAGTCAGCTCCTCCATGCAACAGAAAGGAGCTTTCTAGACCTCCCATCTTTTCTAACTTAATGTACTTCACATGTTTTTACCAATCAACTTGTTTTGTTACACTGGGTTCCATTGGTTACTTACTACAAGTTCCTTTAAGGCCTAATTTTCAGAAACACTGAATTCCTACTACTCTCAGCAAAATAAAGAGCATGTGCTCAAGACAGAAAATCTTGTGCATGGCTTAAGAAGAAAAGATTTTTTCTATGACCCCACAGCAGCACAATGGGGATTACTGATGTGGGAGAACTTGTCTGTTATTGATGCTTTTCTTAAGAGCTAGAAGCTGGGAACTGGGAGCCAAATGCTTTCTTGGGTGGTTCTGTTACTGTTGAGTGACGTATTCTTCAAGTACACATTAAATCTAGCTAAAAATGTTATAGTGGCAGGAAACCCTAGATGGTGATGTTAGACAGAGATGTACACACTTTTAAATAAGAAGGCAGGTTTCTAGCTTCCAAAGAAATGGCTCTCTAGAGCAATGCTCAGTTTTAATGCAGTTGCATACCAGTCTTTTTGGAGAAGCTCTGGTTTAGGACAGCAAACAGACTTTGTCTAAATAATTACGTGTGGAGGCTAGTCCTAGACAACATCTGAGAAAAGGGAGAAAAAGGGAGAAGAAGGGAGAAAAAGGGTATTTGCCATACACCATTTGTGATTTATATTTTCAGTCTACAAGTGTCTGGAAAAAGCACCGAGAATGTCTCCTTTTCCACTTATGGGACAGGAGGCTGGCAAGAAAACAGAATGTTATCAATAATCTGACAGGGTGTGGCAGTTTTAAAAAATGGCTCGGGTGGTGTCAAATTCAGAGGTAAATATTAAGTAAGTGCCAATAATAAAAGGACAGCCCTAATTCTTTCACTCCCTCTTCTACAATCAGATGTAAGTTCACGTAAGTCTACCCGTTTGTCACTCTTCAATAGGTAAGAGTATCTTCCAAAAACTATGTTAAAACTTCAACAGCTTTTTCTTCTTTACCACAGCACTATGTTGACAGCATGAATTAGACTTTGAAACTTGCATGAAAGTATGTTAATGAGGCTCCTTGTATTTGGCCAGAGATTGTTATTACCTCAAGTTTGATTTCAGAAATAACTGCACATGATTATCAGACACACTAGAAAGTTCAGCCATCCCTACAGAAATGCCACCAACATTATTTTAGATAGACAGATAGATAGATAGATAGATAGATATGGATATCCAGATATAGACAGATATACTGCCAAAAGCTAACACTAAAGGAAATTAAGTCAATTAAAAGCCTTAAATAAGTCACTTCAGTAACACTAAAGGTTTCCTATGCCCCTTTAATATAGGTAAGCTTACGTGAATATTACAGTCTGAGCAGCTGGAACCAATGAACAGTGATAAAAAACTTCAATGCGTAACAAATACTTGCAGCTTATAATGCTGTGAGACAACAACATCTTTTTTTAAATAAAGGTTTAAGTATCTCATCTTGTAACTTGTGTGAGCTGTCTGTGTATTTTTTTAATGATAAGAAACACAGTTTATAATCTTCTTATTTTAGACACACTTGTTTGGCTCACAGGAATGTGAACTTGAAAGGACAGGCTCCAGGAGCAAGAACTAGAGCTCCACAGGACAGCTACAAAGCATTTTAAGCTGTTACAATGCAAGGACAGAAATCTCCATGAACATAAGACTCTGCATAGGCAAGCAGAGGAGATGCTTTGGAAACATGCACATACGAATGTTTTCTGTAACAAAGCTATCTACGCATTACACAAAATTTCGTATTCTTTGCTCAGTGGATGGGCTTCCTGGGGAAACTAGACCCACTGGGAAATAAATAATGCAAATCACTAATGCAGGTGACAAGACTGCAGAAGTCTCAGCCCTGGAGGAAGGGTGTGGTACCAGCCAGGAACAGCACTTACTGGTTTGCTCTTGTTGAAGTAACTTAACAAAGACAAACAAACCGAACCATTTGATAGTCCTGACCTAGCAGTAGTATGTTTTTTACAAAAAAATGTATAAGGTGATTGAAAAGAAATAGCATATAAACATAGTTTATAAAAGCTAGCTGTCAACTAATTACAAAGAGCCTGGCATTTAGGAGCTGCATCTAGACTGTTTGAAGACAAGGAGGGGCGCCCACAAGAAGGCTGTTGTGGAATGCAGCCAGCCCTGGTGCTGTGGTGTGCTTTTGAACCCAATGGCCATGAGCAGGGCAGAGAGACAGCACTCTGGAGGAAATACAGGAGAGCACACACCCATCCCACGCTTTTCTTGCTCTGTCTGAACCATACTCACACTGGGTTTTGAGGGTCTGCCTTGAAGCCCTCTTTTCCTTACTCTATGAGGTGAAGTCAAACACAACAAACACAGTGCAAGAGGGAAGTGCAGAAATGGATTCTGAGCTTCTGTGCTGTGAGCCCTGCTCAGCTCCCAACTTCAGCTCCTGCCAGAGCCACGCTGCCAGCCTGCCTTCCTACAGAGCACTGCCTGCTGAAGGATGAGCCAGGCTCTGGGCCATTCCATGGTTTTAGTATGTTGACAGATTTTCCCTAGGAAAACAGGATATGGAAGGGTGCCCATGGTTCCTCAGGTACTTTCTTGAGAACTTTTTAATGTTTTCAGTTAAAAGGTTTATGCCCCAGACATAAGTTCTTCTTCTAGCCCTTGTCCTTTCTTCTTCAAACAGCACTGTTTTAAAACCCATTAGATCTGTGATCCAGTTCATGCAGTGGCCCCAGTAATAACTATACCAGCCCAATGAGTTAATACTGGGATGGAAACAAGTGGCTGTGAGGAAAGAAAGCTTCAAGAAACTACTTGAGCTGCCAAAGAAAAATCACCCCCAGAACAATGGTCTCAGGTAAAAATGCATTTTCAATGGATATACACACTACTTGTAAGCCTGAAGAGTTCTTCCCACCAAGCAGGCAAAATTTTTTTAAAAGACAAAGAGGTCCTCCAGGAAGAGAGTCACAACACTCATTTTAAAGAAAGGTATTTCAAGTAACATGAATAGAGGTATCAGTATGAACTGTCTTTTAAGTTTCTTTCAATTTTGCTGCTGGTTTTATGTAAATAGGTTATCACTGGATTATTAGGAGTCCTACTTTCAGTAAATAGTGGAATTGGGACCTATCCCCACTTTAGAAATGCATTATATAAATGGCAAATCTATTGCAATGTACAAATACGTATCAACTCCTGTATTGCTGAAGAAGGGGGAAAAAAAAGGTGAAATCACATTTCACAGTGGTGACAGTGGTGGGGGGATGAACGTTTTCATGTATTTTATCACATGTTCTAAAGTATAGCAACAATCCTTGCCACTCCTCAGAAAAGGTAACTGCTGTAGTAAATTGCTTTCCATTCCTCTGCTGATCTTGAGACTACTGTTAACTACTTACTCTTGCAGCATTACTTGCTGAGGAGACAATGAGGTCATCCTTGGAGGTGACATTTGTTCAGGATAGAAGTCAGTCTTTGATGGTTCGCTTCCTGGCTCCACTTTGATTGTTTTCTTCAGTGTGGGCTTCTCATAAGACTCAATGACAGGCACTGTATGGAAGAGGGTAGGACAGAGAAAGCAATACATAAAAATTATGAAGAGTTATGGAAATAAATAATATACATAAAATCTAGTTAAAACGAATCCGTCAGTTCTACATTTACTGTGACAATTTATACTAAATACAAAATCTTTCAGTTTTAGTTATCTCTTGATGAACTGCGGTTCAAAACCTTTCTATTCATTTTCATCAGTCTGATGTTATTGTCAGTCCAAATCTTGGTAGATAATAGTTTACGTAGATACAAACAGGTGCAACAGAGCTGGTGAAGGGTCTGGAGAACAAGTCCTGTGAGGAATGGCTGAGGGAGCTGGGGTGGTTTATCCTGGAGAAAAGGAGGCTCAGAGGAGACCTTATCACTCTCTACAACTGCCTGAAAGGAGGTTATAATTGGCAGTTGGTCTCACAGACAACCAGAGACAGGACAAGAGGAAATGGTTTCAAGGTGCACTAGGGGAGGTTTAGTTTGGACATTAGGAAGAATTTCTTCCCAGAAAAGGTAATTTGGCATTGGAATGGGCTGCCCAGGGAGGTGGTGGAGTCACTGTCCCTGGAGGTGTTAAGGAAAGACTGGATGTGGCACTCAGTGCCATGGTCTGGTTGACAAGGTGGTGTTTGGTCACAGGTTGGTCTCAATGACTTCAGAGGTCTTTCCAACCTCATTGGTGATCCTATGACCTTGTTAAGTCTGGTAAAATATTTACACAACAAATTCTATGCCTGTTTATTTTGGAAAAACAGGAATTATCTTCCACTTCCTAAAATGCAAGCAACCCACAGAAACTAAGTGCTTGGATATTTGTGTTATTTTATCGGGATGCAACAGTGTGAAAAGGAATTCTGACAACACCAACCTTGCATGCTACTTGGAGTTTCCATCTCATCTGCAAGAACTGTGGACACCATGATGGGCTGCTGGAGATGGGGAGCATACATGAAAGGAACTGGCTGGACCACAACAGGCTGTATAACTGGGAGTATCCCCGGGCTCCTCAGTCCGTGGCGTGAAAGAGCAGCGGCCATTACAGGTGGGATGGTTATGGGCATAGAAAGAGGCTGTACTCCTGGGGGTGACGGTGAGAATTTACTGAGAGGTGAGCTGGGTGATGACAGAGTCAGTCCAGGGGAACTTCTCCTATGCGCAGTCTGAAATTTTAGTGGGGAAGGAGAACTTCCAGTTGAAGGTGGTGAGCTCCGCTTATTTACTGTAAGGTCTACTGGCTCCATCTGGATTCCATTTGATAGTCCTTCAGGGTTTGAGTAGAATTTATTGTGCAACATACTTGGTGTAGAATAAATGACGCCGTATTTGTTTGGCTTCATTTGGTCCATGTAATTGGATGGGTATGACTGCCAGAAGGAGTGGAAAAGAAATACAGAAAATCAAAAACTAAATCAAAACATACACACAGCTATTGCTGAAAGAGAAAGGCAGCCAATAAAACAACCAAAACGAAGAAGTTTCAAGAAAGCACTTTAATGTACTTTCTAAATAAGAGTGAATTAAATTAAGCCTCAGATTCCACACACAGGAAGTTAATCAAGTTCTGATTCACTAACTGTTTCAGAAGCAATGTAAAACAGATTATGGAAACAAATCTTCAAGGCTTATTCAACTACTTTTCTTCCTTTAAAATTGCCTATCTTATATTAAGCTGTACATTTCTTAACTCACTTGGGAAACACATCTGCTATGCCAAGCATGTAACTATATACTTAGGATCATCAATTCTGGCAAGAGGGGATTTCAGTTGGGCTTAGAATTGCAAGTAATGGGTCCCAATTAAATTTTCAAATTAATTGAAAAACAATCATCACAAAAGAAAGAAATTAAGAATCTAAACCCTACAATCAACACAAAATACTCAGCTGAACGGTGAGAAACTCAAGGGTGGAAAAGGTAAAATCTAAACCTTTCTAAACTATTTTTTTCAGATATAAAGCAGCTAACTAGACAGTCTAATTTTGGAAAATTAGTACAAGGATAAAGATTTCATGTGTTGCAAGAATATTCCTGCTAGTGGTAGCTAGCACTTCCCATTACAATATAAACCCTGAAGCTAATCCTCACCTATGTGATAATCTCCACAATTTAGTAATAATTTATTTACATATATATATGTATTATATAAGTAACACACACATCTAGTGATTTTTGTAAACCAAGAAGTATTAACATAACTGCAGAGTCCAGTATTATTAAACAAATATCTAGACCAATACTGCATTTAAAAACTGTTGAAAGTAGGTTGTAAGCAGTAAGACACAGCAGTAAGACACAGAAAATGCAATCCACAGAAATTTTTAGTTGTGTTGTCAACTTTTTGAAATAAAATGCTATCTTTGGATTTTAGGCAAGTAAACTAAACTTAACAAACTAATTACATCTTTGGCCACCAAAAATATTTTGATGAGTGGGATTAAAAAGATGTTTAAAATGGTATAAAGTGAAACTGATCAGAAGCATAAAACTACCGTATTTTTTAAAAATATTTCCATAACATTTAATATATTTTTCTTGCTGGGATTAACACTTCCATCAATACACCTTCCTGGTTTCTTACCTCTGTCTTCCCTGTGAGGGAACACTTGGTTCATTTTAAAGGGCAATATTAACTGGAGGTCTTTTTGGAAAATAACACAAATGTAATTTTCTTCTTTTCAGTTACTGTTTGAAACAATGAGTTTAGAAAATATTAAATTTTCCTCGTACATTCATAGCACTGTGATAAAACAACAAAGCTGAGTCACTCAGTCCATATAACATTCAAATAAAGCAGCACACACAATGGTGAATAATCTTCAAACAGTAAATATTACATCAGAATCTCTGAAAGTTATATATTCTCTTTATGGCTATTCTTACAAATGCCATCTATAGAAACATTTATCTTTGATGGTAATTGGTTTGTCAGATTTTTATTAAATGCCATTATTGCAAGAAGTGCTGTGTGTAGACTGCCCAGTATTGCTGAGCCAAGCAATGAAATTATTAGCATTTTAAGTGATGGAGACCACTAAATATTGATATAATAAATTATTTAACAGCATTTACTATCTATTAAATCTGATCAAATTATGGGCATAGCCAAAAAATCAAAATATTAACAGGTAAGAAACATGAAATACTTCCGTTAAAACTCCTGTTATTGGTTTACAGTACAGAGTTCACCCAGCTTTAACAAACTGTAAACATTCCACCAATAAGCATCAGTGCATTTAAAGTGCTGCAGGTTTGTCAGGGATGATCACAATGTCATTGCCTATGAACTTTTCTTCCATTGCAAGAATGCTAAAAAGGAAAAAGCCCGTGAAATTTAAATATCCAAGGATGCTTTCGGCCAATGGGTCTATTAAGAACAAGCATCCCTAGGTGTAACCTTATCCTAAGAATACCTAGTGGAAATTGGAGGAATAACTGTCTGGATACTCACATAGTTTATGCATTCTTTGATGGGCCAGTGATAATGACTGTGATTGATTTTGGTGCACACCCTGCAACAGGGTAGAAATGTTGGGGACTAGGAAAACTGGTCCTGAGACTTTGGGCAGCTTCCAGGTAGGTTCCACCCTCCCTGGTAGGGAGGCCAGCAGAATACTCCCACAGCGAGGACAGGAACACTCACTTTTGGATGGGTGATTAAAAATGCCAAGATTCAATTATATACAAAGATAAAACCATGAAGTAGTTCCACAGGTGCTTTGTTCCTTTGTAGTTGTGCATTCTGCAAGGCCAAAGACTGAAAACATTTCTAGCTGAACCTGTTTATATAAGTATTATAACCCTTCAGACCTCATTATATTATATACTACATTGGCAATATTTAGATACCATATTATCAATAAATCTAATCATCATGACCCACATCATCAGTGTCATATTTCTTGTGCCCGACCAAGTCTTCTCTTTACTACTCTGCTACACAGAGAAAAAACTGTTTATTTCAATTCAAACAAAAAAGCAACTTGTTTCACCAAATGGTAACTGGTATTTGTCCAAATGTTTAAAAAGTCCTCGCAGCAAATAGGCAGTCCTTTAGGTAGGACTTGGATGACTTTGTTGGTAGTTCTTTAGGAACTACCATAATATATGTTCAATAATTCATTTCAATAAATGGCATGAGCTGTTGGCAGAGTGATGAAATAGTGTGGGTGCAAGCTTAAGTCACCTGAGAAGTAAGTTAATCCTTTCAGCCACACACCCTGAAATACAGTGGTGTCAAAACCATGACTAGTTTCCTCCATCCACTCCGACTACTGTGATGTTTTTAAGACAGACAGACTCTACACCTACAGTGTACATTCAGACAAATGAGTTTAATTTTATTTGGCCTCTAACGAGTCTATCAGAATGAAAGTTGAAATACAAATAATCCTAATTTTAAATTTCCAGGTTATGTTAGCCCATACTGCTCTGCTTAGCACTTCTCAACATCACACTAACAGTTTCTCTCTCATTCCACCTCCTCAAAAGGTGGTCAAGAAAACAAACTCACTCGGTGGCTGCTATCTTTTTCTATGTTCTCTCCATATCACAGTATCTCCCTTTAGAGGTGCCTCCAGAGAAGTTTCTCTTGTGGCACCAGTGCTCCAAGGAAGGCACAAGAAGAGCCAAGAAGAGCTGGGGAGCTCAAGGGCTTGGGGCTAAGCAGCCTCTGTGTGTCAGAAGCTAAAACACATATGGTCCTCAGCCTGAGGGAAAACAAAGCAGTGTCCAGTGGTGGAAACTTCAGAGACTATACTTTCCTCTGGACTTTCTACTTTTTCTTTTCTTTTTTTTTTCCCCCTTATACAATGGTAAAAAGAAAAACATACACATGTGGTAAAATGCTCTGAGTAGTCTTTAACAGCTGGTCAGAGTGATTACACTGACTTCTGAGAAGACTCCAGAGGTCCAATGCATGGAAGGCACCACATCACGAGGATGGTGTGTACCATCACAATATGGTACAGAATAACCAGTATCTGGAACTCTTGAAATGCACTTGGCTCAGAAATGCTCCCCTGTTCTTCCCAATGCAGTTTTTCCTTCATCTGGGTCTGGGAAAGACTGTTTGCTCCTCTCCTGGTGAGCCTTTTGAGGGACTGACCTTGCCCATCTGGCAGAAGCACACAGCTGTTTGGGGCACTTGTGTGTCTTGTACAGAACCCCAAACCACAGCAGAACCTTCTTTGGAAGATGAAGGCAGACGTGCATAAAAAGTGGCCCAAAAGAGAGCAATGACACCTCTTTTGTAAAACCAGCCTCTTTTCTGATTTCAATGCACACCATTAGATAATCTTAGATTAGAGCAGATAATCACCGCTAATCTTAATATAGTTACACAATAACTGTGATTAAAGTGACAGACAGGCTGGCCAATACTAAAGGTCTTTCTTGACCCAAATATTGGAATTCTTTCAGTGACAGTTATTCTTCTATCATTACTCTCCAGCAAATAAATCCCATGAAAGTCAAACTGTAATTTTAAAATGCATATAAACTTAACTCTCAGAAGTGTTATTAATAGCACTGAAGAAATCAGACTGCTTACAGATGCATCTATATTTACGAAAATTACTCTATTTTAAATAAAACAGGAAACAAACTTTGAAAGATGCCATTCAGAGCACAAGTTTAATACATACTGAGCTATGTACAGTGACTTCATCCTTCTAATGGATCAGCCTTTCTAGGGGTGTGGTTTCATGCTACACTTAATATGTTATTGCAGGCTACTGCTGAAAGGGGAGGTCCTGTTCTCTTATCCTTCCCCCTCCCCTTGCTCTATTATTGAGCAGCTGTACAGAATGAGTCAAATCAGCTTCCTGATCTGACAAAAAAAAAAAAAGTATTTTTGGTGGGTTAGCAATTCTGACCACTCATTGCACTGAACCAAAGGTTCCAAATCATTCTAGGGCCACACAATTCTTCAATCACACAAAGGAGACACAAAGCTGGTATGCAGGGAGCAAAGTCAAAACCTTTCCTTTCAGCAGCAGCCTGTATCATCACAATTCTCATTATATTGCTACCACCTAAATGTCCCTGCTGTTGTTGTTTATCAGACTCTTCTCTGAGATGACCCTATACTCTAAGTTCATAGACAATTAACTCAATTTTAAAGAACTGTCTTCTCTTCCCCATTTTCCCCCACATTCCTTCTCCACTGCCCTAGTTCTCATTTGTTCATTTGGTGAAGTGCAACCAGTTTATCCAGCAAAAAGCCATTGTTGGTTTGTGTTCTTGCAGGATTAATTTTCTGCAGTTTAGAGCAGAGTTAGCCACAGGCACCTGCTAACACAATCAAGAGAAAAACAGGCATAGCAAAAAGCTGCTCACATAGTTCAAAGGTGTAACATTGAAACCACAGGCTACTGCCTCTTCACTATGAAGTGCGGCAACCTCATTTCAACCCATCTCCATCAGCAGCATGAACTACAGAGATGACATTTAACAGAGCAGTGGTTTAGGAATACATGCCTATCCTCTGATAGGCAACTGGTCAGTCATTTAAGGCAATAAATTAATAAACTACAGAAAGTTTTCTTAGAACGTGGATCTGATTGCACTAAGAGCAAAATACAGCTTTCCTAAGCTAGTCCAAAGCTTAATTACATCTCATTATGCATTTAAAGGTGGAAAAACTGAAGTCATCTTTAGGGCCAATATATTTGAAGTCTTACCACTGAAACAGGCTCCATGGCTTCTTGCTTGATAGGGACCGGGTCAAACATTAGCATCTTTTTTATTCACCTATTCTGATGCCTCTGAGGTTCTGTCCTGCTGGGGAAAGACAAGGTGTTAGAAAGCCACAGGAAATACCCAAATCAACTTTCTGAATTATAGACAATTTACTATTTTTTCAGATTAATGTGAATATTTATCCATCTCTAACACAGATTTTTAAATCTTTGAGTAAATGTATTGCAAGCTTTTTCTTTCCAAATTGCTATTGAAACAAAGGGAGATCTGCTCACTTTAACGAAAGTCAAATTGAATTTTTGTGATGCATGTCAACACACCAAAACCACAGAATTCTCACTTTCATTAGCTGTCAAAGTGTTTTAACACATCACAGTTTAGACCAGACATTTCTCACCAGCATTACAACCTCAGAATAATCTTGTTTACAGGACTGTACTGATTCTGGAGAGAATCCCCCTTTCCAAAGAGGGGATTATATCCTATATCTATATCCTAATAGAAATTGTTGGGAGTTAGATTTGCTTCTTTTTTTTCACTTACAGAATTTTTTCCCATAAGTTTCCAAGAAGCCTTAATGACTACTTAATCAGAACAAAAGAGAGTACTTGAAAGACATAGCAACACAAGACTACACCTATTGTTTTTTAAGTCTCTGAGAGTGTCCCTCAGAAGGGAGAGATGATGAGCTTTAAGAAAAGTAAAACGTCAGAGCTGGAGGAAGAGAACTCACTCTTGCTCTCAGCATCGAAGAAGACAGACAGTCAAGCTGCCCCTGGCTGCAGGAAGAGATCACAGCCATCACTCTGCCTCTGTCTCGTCCAGAGAAATTTACTGTCATCGGCTCGTTTACCCAAAAATCCTGAACTCGTTTTCTCCAGCCTTTCCCCACCACCGCCGCTGTTTCTTCGGAGCTTTGAGGCTTTCTGCTACTTTGTAGCCCTGCACTGCCCAGCCCTGGAGAGACACCCCTGCCAGGACACCCCTGCCGCTCCAGCCCCCAGCACAGAGCTCCTCATCTCATCCACCAGCCCGGGACTTTCCTCCCTTCCAGCTCAGCCTCTCAGAGTCCTGCAGGGGCACCGAGATCAAACTGCCCTGGGCTTTTGTGAAAGAAAAGTTCTTAGTTCTGTTTATTATTAATGCTGTAGTTGTTGTTTAGTTGTTGTTTTGTCATAGATACTAGTAAAGAACTGTTATTCCTATCCCCATACCTCTGTCTGAAAGCTTCTTTAATTTTTTTTTCTTAAATTAGAGTAATTTAAAGAGAAGAGATTCAAATTCTCCATCTCTAAAAAAGTCCTACCCCCTTCCTAGCAGATACCTGTCTTTCAAACCAAGACAGAAATACTCAATAGATACAGTGACACTGATATCAATGCAAAAAAAGGATTAAAATTCAAGACTAACTTGGACTACATTCAACATGCTACAATGACTTAACAGAAAAAAATTGTATCATATTATATTATAACATAACAGATTTACTGACAATTCAACAACTATCTATGCTAACTGTGCAAAGTAAAAACACTTTAAAAAATCTGCTTGCATTCTGTGCAGCTTCAGCGTTTTTTTTCCACAGTGTTCAACTGTACTTGTCCCATCTCTAAATGCCTGAAATAAAAGTATTTAGCATAAAGCATATCATAACTGTCATACTACACATTTGCCATGGTCATCTTGGAAAGATGCTGGGAAGGAAAGGAGACACCTCTTCTGGGTAAAGCCACGAGGGTACCCAGAGAAGCTAAGGGGAGGCAAAGGGAAGTTGCTCACAGTGACGTTCAGACGTTGCCAAGCTGTTTATAAATCACTCGAGGTCGTACATTGTATGACTGATGTCAAAGGAGCAAGTTTTGACCGTACACACCGTAGAGTTCACAGCCCTGCCTGGAAGCGGTACAGCCGCTTTTAAGATGCGAGGACAAAAGTAAATGACACAAATTCAATTTGGCCGGTAGATGGCATTGGAAAGAAGCGAATACAGCCAGGCTTCACCATCCCCAATTCACCCCGCAGGACAGGCTGAAGGCTTACCAACAGACCTGTAGCTGTGGCTGGGAAATTCTCTCAGAAACGTAAATGAACATTTAAAGATGTACCTTCTCAAACTAAAACAATTCTAATTAGCCTACACTAATGAATGATTTTGCAGTCAACATGTGTTTATAGATCAAAATTTGTTAAGAGCTTTCAGAAAAAGATGGCATGAGCTGTTACAAATCTATCATTAGTTATTCAGGTACATAAATAAAGTTTAAAGACTTCTGGAAATATATTACAACACTGTGCACTTTGAATAATGGAAACAAACAAGTAGCAGAGTAAATTATAGTATCTTCATAATTCACCTTATAAAAGTTGAAGGCCTGACAAAAATAAATGGCAAAACTGAAGTGAAACAAATAATGCAGCTTAATGCCATTTCCAGTTTAAAGTTAGTATGTAGTTTTCATTTGAGAGCAGTTGTGTAAGATGGCACTGTTTGCTAAAACTTGCGATAATTCTGTAAATATCTTAAGTATGTTTGTGAGAAGGTTATTAATTATACTATTGTCTTTGGTTATTGTTTAGATAACTGTTAGGTAGTTATCTATTTCAGGTTTCAACATGTCACATAGCTAGAACTAATATTTCAGAATACTGACTTGCTAGAAATATATCCATGGATCTATGCATCATTCATATTCTCGCACATTCATCCACATTGTGAAAACAGAAAAGTTATAATTTTAGACATGAGAAAATTTTACACTAAAATGTAGCCACTCAAGAGCTCCTACATAAGACTGGAATGAATTCCTTTCAGGTTTCCAGAAACCTTTGATTTTTAGCTTGTATGTGCAGGGACAAAGTAAGACACCAATCTTACTTTGATGAAGGAAGAAGGGAGAAGAAAGAGGAAGAGAGAGGAAGAGAGAGGAAGAGAGAGGAAGAGAGAGGAAGAGAGAGGAAGAGAGAGGAAGAGAGAGGGAAAGAGAGGGAAAGAGAGGGAAAGAGAGGGAAAGAGAGGGAAAGAGAGGGAAAGAGAGGGAAAGAGAGGGAAAGAGAGGGAAAGAGAGGGAAAGAGAGGGAAAGAGAGGGAAAGAGAGGGAAAGAGAGGGAAAGAGAGGGAAAGAGAGGGAAAGAGAGGGAAAGAGAGGGAAAGAGAGGGAAAGAGAGGGAAAGAGAGGGAAAGAGAGGGAAAGAGAGGGAAAGAGAGGGAAAGAGAGNAGAAAGAGAGAAAGAGAGAAAGAGAGAAAGAGAGAAAGAGAGAAAGAGCGAAAGAGAGAAAGAGAGAAAGAGAAAGAGAGAAAGAGAAAGAGAGAAAGAGAGAAAGAGAGAAAGAGAGAAAGAGAGAGAGAAAGAGAGAAAGAGAGAAAGAGAGAAAGAGAGAGAGAAAGAGAGAAAGAGAGAAAGAGAGAAAGAGAGAAAGAGAGAAAGAGAGAAAGAAAGAAAGACAGAGAGAAAGAGAGAAAGAAAGAGAGAAAGAAGTTTGTTCCAAGTAAATGCAATGATGCTCATCCTTTCTGTAATTTTTGTAATTCTAAAACCGTATTTTCTTCAGTTTAAGAAATTACTCCTTTTTACCTTTTACTCTAAGAAAGTGTGTGAAAACAGATCCTTTCTGTAATTTTTGTAATTCTAAAACCGTATTTTCTTCAGTTTAAGAAATTACTCCTTTTTACCTTTTACTCTAAGAAAGTGTGTGAAAAGATACTTCACACTCATTTCATGTCATGCTACACATTTCTGTGTTTCCTGAGATAGCTCTAAATCACTGTGCAGGAATTAAACTGACATACACAACAGGAAGTGAACTACTCTGAACAAAAGTGAAAAGTAATTCTTAATCTTTTCCAAGTGCACTCATCTAAGAACAGCAGAGGAAAACTTTACTTTTATGTAAGTTTACTCTGCTACATCAGAGTATAGGAATCAAGCACTTCTTTATTATGTTAATCTTAAGCAGGTTTCTTTTTCCCATTTGATAGTGACTGGAAACCAATTTTCAAGAACAGAAAATTATTCAGATGTAACACTTGGTCCTGTAGGACTGCTACAGAGTCAATATAAGTCAGCTTTGGATCTGGCATTTCAAATTTAGCTCAAAATTCTGTTTTTCTACGGCTGTAAATAAACTCACAAAAGACTCCTCTTTGTATGTAATAATAATGCTCCAAATTGATAGCCTGGACCACACTCATGAGCAAATATGTCCATGTGCACTCACACAAAAATAAAGCATGGTACTTCTACTAAGAAGTAAGTAGTTTTTCCCAGTATATTTGTAAAATCGTGCCTATTAACTCAAAACTTCCCAGTCTTTCTCTCCTAAACATTTGAGAAGGTGTGATAGGGAAGGTAAACAGTCTTATCTCTTTCTATTGCAGAAGAATGAAAAACAGTTGGGTTCTACTTTACAGAGTAATTTCAAAATGTACTTGTTTGAAAGCCTGTGAATTGTTTAGTATATACAAATAATTTCTGGAAAACAAAAAAAAAATCTCTCATTCCTGAGGTGCTCTGGAAAAACTGGTGAGGTGACAACAATATATTCATGTTAAATGTATTAAAAAATAAGAACCTTTGTCTTTCATTTTATTAGGTAAACTATTTTGCATTAAAGGATTTTCTCGTGTGAGGTAAAAGAATTTAAAATGAATATCATCTGAAACTAAATAATTAACTGCAATCCAGTAAGCAAACATTCCACCCTCTCTTTTTTTTGCTCTGCCTCTTTTTTCTGCTAACAAACCACCCAGTTTTACTTTCTTGCCTCCTCCCATTCACTCCACCCTGTGGATCTCTGCCAAGTCAGTCCAACTTGTCCAAACAGGACACAGCTTTTGATAAGATTTTGCTCACACCCTGTACTTCAGAAAGACGAATGAAGCAACTGGGTTTTGTATGCAAATAAGGACAGGTGCAAGGTTAAAGTCCAGGCAAAGTCCCTCAGTATTCTGATATCTGAAGTCCAGTGAAGACAGCAAGCCAGAAAGAACACAAACTCTGCCCTTACAACCCAATATACAGCAAGGTATCCATTCCAGAAGGGAAGTTCATTATCATTGGAGCTCATCACCTTGTCATGATTGAACACTTTTCAATATTAACTTCCTGACAGGTGTATGGTTTATTGTTTCAGAGACATAATTAAGATTAAATGAAAGCTTAAAGGTACTTAAACATGTATTCTGACAATAAGGGCTTGTATGGATTATTTACCCTGGATGAAACGTGCAAAGTGCTTAAAGAATGCACTCAGACTACACATCTGCACTGCAGAGCAGCTGTAGAAGGGCAACCACAGTGCAGCTACTCCCAGCAGCCCTGCACATCTACTTTCAAGGTCCACCAATTCTGCAGACCTGTTATGAAAGGAAAGGGTGGAGGGCCACTGTGACTGTGTGCATCCAACAACAAAGGTTCATTCTCATATAAAGCCTGTGCTCTCCTTAAATACCTGGAAGAGCAGTCAGTGACTGACTTTTGTTGCAGATGGAGGGGGTGGTAACCATACATTTTGCCACTCTTCACTCTGCCTGAGAACACATACACGGTTTATTTTCTCAGTCTTTGTGCCTGGGAGAAGAATGGGAATGCTGCCCTATGTACAGCAAGTCTTTATCTAGAAGCTTCAAGGTATGATTGTTATTGTCAGTATAATTACAGAATAATGTAATGATACCTGCTAAATTAGCATGAGTGCCCTCTGCAAGGAACTGCAGCTCTTAGAGCACTGTTTGAATTCAGCATTGTCACATTGCAAAAGCTCTTCAGTCCAAGCACTTTGAGACTCAGACCTGTTTTTCTAAACCTATGACTTCTGTGAAACTCAAGTCAAACTTCCTCTGATACAAGGGAGAAACAGTAGTAGCAGAAGATTCTCCACTGCCACTGATGAAATCCAGAAGGGAGGGAGGTTTTCTGAACCCAGGTGAGAAGTTGTCTTCAGTGGAACCTCCAAAGGATTTGACAGAGAGGAACCAGTTTCTGAGACAAACATTCCCTGTGGAAGGTACAAAAGTTGTTTTCCAGAGCTTGTAACGTATTTGCATTTTACTGTACTAGTTGCTCATCAAGACCCAAGTCAGCAAAAATGTGTTTCTAAAGTTCCATTAACTTTAATGGGAAGTAAGCAAGTGCTTAACTGCACTTGACCCAAAAATATCGGCAGGCAAAGAACCTCTCCAGCTCAGCACAGCAGTCAGACCCAGCCAAAGCAACAAAGGTCCAGACATGGTGCTGTGGGAAGAGACCAGAGCAGTCAGACCATGAGGGGAATCATGAAGAACCAGCACACCAAAAAAATCTTCTACTGATCAACAGCTTTCGGGGTTTATTTACTGGATTTCCATTGCATAACAGTAATAAATGTTGAAAAACAATATTTTGTAAAAGAAAAGAGTACCTAGGAAAAATTTTCTCCACAAAGTTTTATTGATAGGCTTTAAGAAAAAGAGCATTTCTACAGAATTCTGGTATTCGGTATTTCAAACTATATTTGTTTCTTAGCAAAGACTTGAAAATCTGTTACCTGCCTCCCTTCAGGACTGCAAGCAGGCTGAAAAACTTGTGTTTTTGCACAACTTGTGCATCATAACTTTGTTGATGTCACCTTGTTTGACCTAGAATTGCTTTGACATGTAGCAGACTAATTGGTATTTCAGTTAAATTTCTGATAATATTGTTGCAGGCTTTTTGAAGATATGTGCCTGGAACTGGCTTTCTTGCACGTAAAAATCTTGGGAAAAATGTTCTTGAAGTGCTTGTTAAGAAAATGTCTTCTTTACCAAGAAAAAATTGAGCCCATGTAAACCCTGTTCAACCTTCAGTTCTATACTTACTGAACCTAAGAGGAGCAAAGAAAAGCTCTTGAGGCACCTCCATTAGACAATATTCTCCCTTATCAGGGCAGACTGCTGTCTGGTTTCCTGTCTCAGGCTACTTCTTAGAAGGAGAAACAGTGTAAGGATAAAAGATCACACTTTTGAAAACAAATGAAGTACATGGAATGGTATGATAATCTTTGCCTTCCAAACTGAACTTAGCTGTTCTTGTTGTGTTTTTCTTAAGAGGTTAATTTTTAAGATAATTTAAAAGGAGAAATATTAAACCTTTTAATTGTGAGGGGAAAATAACAGAAAATACTGTTCTCTTATGTGAAGGCTTCTGCTATTTCAGGAAACGTGAAAAAGAGATCCAATGTTTTTATAGCATGGGAAAGAAGAAAGAAAATCTAAACCTAGAGAAAGGAAGTATACATTTATGAATAACTGCCTAAATGATTGATTTGAATAAGAATCTGAACACAGGGCAAATGTTGATGAACTTCTATGAACCTATGGAAATGAAAAAAAACAAAACAAAACAACAAACCAACCAGGGAAAAGAGGTGGACAGTGTAGTGGGTACAAATGTGACAGTGAGCCAAGCAGCTTAGACTCTTTAAAAGTGGAGACTCGGTCATACCTTCATGGATCAAGTTAGTTGGCTGGTAACACACACAGACTGCATGATAGGCAGACCATGCGTTTGCTTGGAGGTTTTTTCCCTTCTGAGTTAGTTGCCTATTTAAAACCTGTTGGAGCTTGGTCTTTCCATTTGGCTGATCTACACTTACATTTCCTTCCCCTGGGAGGTATCACCTACAGCTACAAAACCCTGAAAGGGAGCTTCAGCATCAAGTGAATACTTCCCTGTGAAGAGTTAATCTCTGCTAAAACCAGCTCTGCCAAACTTCATATTCTGGACTGGAAGCAACTAGCCTCGGAATGAAAACACAAAGATTGAATGCTGACAGCATAAAAGAACTCTAAAAGACCTCCTGTTAGCGGTGTTAATTAATATTTAAAAGTTGGTTTACAAAAATTATAATAATTTTAACCTCAATTCCGTATTTTATAGAACTTCTGGCTACAAAAAGGTGTGAACCACAAAATTTACCGCATTTATTATACAGCAGTTTCCAATATTAAACACAGTTAAATGCAATTTTTTTCCTCTGTCATTGGAAAAAAAAAGATTAACTGTTTGAAATCCCGGGCAAATTAACAGTACAAGAATTAAAATACGTAATCGTGCTCTAATGGGTAAATTCATCCATGGTGTTCTAAAACGAACAGAAAAACTACAAAATAAAAACAACTGAGAGCAGCACAATAAAATAATCAATAAAGAACTTACCAAAAATGTGTAGCCAAATACTTCTTTTTATCTGGATTTCTGAACAGACAAAAAACAGTTTGCTTTAAGTATGTGCACATAATCCAATAAATATTTTTAACATACAATTAAGCTCTGAAAGAAGTTTAAAGAGTGTGTTTCAGATACTTCCTAAAGATATCTTCAAGGACCTCAAACAGCTTGCCTATAGCATCTAGAAGGGCAAGAAGAGGAACTAAAAGACTACTTTAAAAATGACTGGGGAAACAACAACAAAAAAAGAGTAAAATGAAAGGCTGGAAGTATTTCTGTGTGTACAGAAACCATGCATATTCCAGCTCATAGGAGACAGAGAAAAATAAATACTCTATCTTGCATTTTCATCCAGGGCACACTGAAGTTAATGTAAGTTTTTCTCTCGATTTCAATGAGCTTTGGCTTGGGTCCTTTAGCTCTTCTTCTGTCAGATTCAAAGCAACCAGAAAGATTAATGTGTCTCAATTCCTCTCAATTTTTTACATCTACCTGCAACAGGGTGAGGGTGAAAAATAAATATAAAAACAGGAGTAAAACATTTACTTTTATGCCTTCAAAAATGCAAAAAGCAGGACAGCAGTACTTATTAGAGCCAAAGAAAAGTTAAGACAGCAATGCCTCATTTTCTGTATTACATCTGGAAGATAATGAATGTTCTAGCCTGTATAAGGAGAAAATACCTACTCTTTTTGGGATCTGGAAATACAAAGTGCTTATAGTGAGCAATTCAGGTTGAATAAAGGCTAAAGTCAGAACCCTTCTCACAACTATAGGTCTACAGATGTGGACTTTCTTCTCACTTATACTCTTTATACATCAGTACAACCCTGTGACTTTAATGGAGCTATTCCAGATCAGCTGATGAGCAAGTGAGAGCAGAAAACTGGCTCACAACTTTCTGCAGAGTTGAGTTCAAGTTTTCAGAGAACAGCTAAAAACCCCAGTTCACCCCCATAACTACCCTGGAGTGGAAGGCGCGCGTTAAAGGTTAACTTGGAAACCTCGTTATGACATAACACAGGCATCTTAAGCAATCCCGAGTGTGTAGAGACATGATAACTCATCGGGTGGGGATTGGGAGTCGAGGGGCAGTGACAAGGGGCCTGGACGAGGCTACCGAACTGCCAGAAAACAGCCTGAAACAGGAAAGAGCACCACATATGCCACTTGGAATGTGTGACGCAAACCCCAGCCTTGAAACAAAGAACAGGAAACAGCTCTGCTGGCTGTGCTGGGGAGAAAGCACAGAGAAACATTTAGGCGGCCCTCCCTGACCCTATATTCATGAGCAGCTGGAGTCTTTTAAAACAACAACAGTGGGTGGAGGTGTTTGTTCATTGGGTGTGAATGAAAACACTGTCCTTATGCAGGGGACCTGCCCTATTTACAAACAGTCTCCCTTAACGCGAGGGAGCAGATTTTAAGACACCACAGGTCAGGAGGATTCACTGAAACCTTCCCTAACACCAGTCGGTTTATTACAGTATTTACAGAGTGCCAGTAGCTAAACAGAGCTCTGGCTCCATGACATCAAAGAGGCAGCGCCCAGCCTGGCAGTAAGTACCTTGTTCCTAGGCAGAGCTAGGGCTGAGACCATTGCAGGGAGGATTTGTAAAGCTCGGGGCTGCTCCTGGACAGTGCCTCACTCATGCTCAGTACTGCTCCGCAGCTCAGGACCAACATCACTCAGAACACCCAAGAATATTTTTCTAAGCCGTCACATGCCTGGCCTTCCACATCCCTGTTTTCATATGAACTCAGGCTTCTTGTCAGAATCTGATTTCCTATGAATTTACTACTTTTATTTTTGAGGCACCCACATATAAAGCTGAATAAATGAAGTAAGCTGAAGCAGAAGAATAGCAGAAGTTGTCTAGATTTCACGCAGCAGAGTAACTTCAACACTTGTTTTCCTTCAAAGCTGTGGTTCTAAATACTCTCTCTTCTCTTAGATACCTTGCATCAGTTATTTATATGCCATGGGTGGGACATCTAACATTATCAGATGTGAGAATGTTAAAGCAAATTACATGGATGAGGACAACAGCAACACCAGTGAGTGCTGTGAGGTTCCAAGCTTGGAGTTTAATAATGGACTTGGGGTAAAAACTGGCTGATACAGCATCTACACAGCAAGATGAAGGTCTAGGTTTTATCCCAATTGTATCAGTTCCTTTTTCATACTGAATAACTGCAAATATAGGTAATTCGGAAATTGTATAACATCTCTAATATCACTGAGTCTTCAACTCGTCTCACTCCCACTTACATCCTTATTTATCTGAAGGCTTTTGCTTTTGGCTAAACAGGTGTTGACTAGGTCAAATGTTCACAGTACCTAAGGGCTGCCTTGCAGTTCTGCAACTTGGAGGATGTTTTGCTTGGGTTCTCAGGGGAGGGAGAGAACATTTAGAGTTCTTTCCTGCCCCCACCCCTTGCCCTTACCCCCAGTCTCTCCTGTGATCTGTACCATAGCTGTAACAGTGTGCACAGGGAAAAAACACCCCAGAAATATTTGCCTGCTTGTGCAAAAAAGGCTAGTCAAGTTAGCTTTGGGTTTTTAATACTTTGATACTAGGCAATAATGATATATTCTTAAAAATACAAGGTGAAAGGTAATTTGAAATAAATGTCTTCTGGTTCAAGTGGGATTACCAAATCCAGATGTTATTCCTCTCACACAAATACCAGCTGCTCATGTGATTATCACACCAGTATCTTAAATGTATTTGTTGAAAAAATCACTAGTTAGCAGCCATGTAACTCCTTTTCAAGACAGATAATATATATTTATATTCGTTTAAATAAGGTCAAGTTTTCAGAGCTCTCCTACCAGTTACTGAAATTCAGCTTTTCCCAACAATTAAACCTTCAGAGCTCAGTTCTACAAACAGTGGCACTTCCTGAATTTTCAAAGGTGAGGAAGTGAATACAACACAGTGGACAGTGCAGAGTACAGTACCTGAATCAAAAGGGAAGTGCACAAAACAACTTTAATGTATTTTTTTAATGTAATTCCTTAATGACCACTTCAGCTATTCTGAACTGGGTCTTTCTTTCTCCCAAGCTCCATTTAGACACTGTGATCTCCCAAAGAGGCTCGTGTTGCTGAGCCTTCCTTTGCCAGAGCTCCCCCAGCTGCACCAGGCACTCACCTGACAGTGGTCCAAGGCAAGTAACTTTTATTCCCATTTCAGTTAAAAAAAAAAATGAACAGGAATCCAGGAAAAAAAAAAAAGAAAAAAGAAAATACCAATAAAAGGCACCTAGCAAACGAAAGGTTATTTCTAACTCCACACTTCGCTGCTATGCTGTCCCACGTTTTACCTTCGCCTGCATGGCGGCCAAGTACTGCTAAGGTGACGTGACCATACGAGGGGCAGGCTTTTAGGAGCCGATTTCATCCTGGACTTCACCAAGAGTTACACTGGGGCTATGGCGCTTGCCGATCCGCTGCGGCTGGGACACGGCCCGAACGCGAGCTCCTGCCCTGGCATCTACTGCCCGCGGAACCGAGCGAGCCCGCTATACTGCCCGCCTCGGTTCGGCCGGGCACTGGATCCCGCCCGGCACCCCAAGGCACTTCAGTCTCTGCCCCAAGACGCGCCT
>VXBR01001562.1:0-40936 GCA_013400215.1 Cisticola juncidis | reverse complement strand
GCTCTGCCCCAGACTGCTGCTCGAGACGGCCTTCAGCTTAGTGCACTCGCACCCTCTGTAATATGGGAGGCACTTACAGCCACAGAGACCGAGGGACTTCACCGGGAGCAATACTTTTGAAAAAAAAAAAAAGTTTCTTGGCAGAATGTATCAATTCCACTGGTTAAGGAAAAGTGCTGCCACTTGTTCACTGCAGTGTGCTTCCAGTGGTTGTAGTGTACCATGTGAAATCATGTTTCTCCTAACTGGTGTATGGTACCTAACCATGAGACCAAGGAAGAGGTAAATGCTGTGCTTGGCAAGGACCTGTCCAGTGCTAATGGCGTGGACAGATGACAAGCCAGTGATTCTTGTGGATGGACAGGTCACCCGGCAGGTCTTCATTTACATGTTTTGTTTCATGGGTAAAGTCAGTGGAAGGAACTGAGTATTTCCGGCTCTGCAGGACCAGTGTATGTATATAACTGTCTTAACAGGACCCAAGTGTAACATAGCTGTTTCTTTGTGTGTTTGGTTTGAAATTTCTGTTCACTTTGATTATTATTGACCCTGTCGATAATGCTGTAAAAACAAAGCAAAGAAGGAAGGGGAAGGATGGGGAAGGTATTTTCAAACACACAGCTGTGTGCACATGTTCAGACGATGTCTTTATTCCTAGGATGTTTTAATAAATCCCTTTACTTATCTTGCTAGTCTGTATGACTTTAAAAAAAGCAAATTAAGACACCAATCTAAAGCCCTGAAGGGTATGACTCAGTGACATAACAATAAATTGTAGTATCTTCTGCTAAGTAATTACACTATATCATGTCACAACAAGGTATTGTTGAAATACTATCATGTAGCTCATAAAGTGTCATTTTTTATTATAAGTCTATAAAATAAACAGAATGCTGTGCTAAACACATGGGCACAAAATATTTCATTAGGGCTGTGAAAAGGAGCTGCTGTAGTTTTCTTGCATGAACATGCTCAAGATAAAGTAGGTATGTCCCAGTTTGCATTCTTTCATTCTGGGAACTAGCAGATGTTAAACAGCTAACTGAAACCCTTGGGTCAGAGGCAGAGCTGTTTTGATGTCAAATCGTGAGAAATGCCAAAATATTTAGTAGTAGCCAGCATGCTGCTCCTGGTCAAATCACTGACTTTTCTTGCTATTATCTAGCTCTGGCCTCAGATGAACCTGTTTTAATCCAGTGTAATTTTACTGTCTTCTTCTGAAGTGGCAGAAGAGAGGGTGGATTGAAAATGATGCTTTTGCACTGTCAAGATTGTACATTTGTCAGCATTTTCTTGCCTTCCCATGTTTGTTTTTGGCAAGTCCAAATTCTGAAGGGAGCAGAATCTTACTTTTAGTGGGAATTGAAAAACCAGAAGGGAGAAGCTGGGAGCAGAGAGTCCTTGCCATCTGGTTAGCAGACCCAGCAGTTTTAACCAGGTCTGGAAGTGTTTCTAGGTCAAAGGACTGGTTGATGCCAGCCCTTAACATCTTTTAGCACAACACCTCTTCCATCTCTGCTCTACCCATCATCCCTACAGAAAGACTTCTGTCTCAAAATGGAAGGAAGAGAAGTGTTTTGCAAGTCCTTGGTATGGAAGAAAAGAAAGAATGCTGCATGGATGTCCTTTGGTTTGTAGCACCTGCCACGAGCCCTTGCAACAGGATGCAGCATTTAACATGATGGGGCCTTGAAGATCCATAATTCCAAGCATTAGGAAGAGTATTGGCAACATGTTACAAGTTTCTGATATAAGAAGACAGGAGGTGTTACCTAGAGTGGGTTGAGGGGAACGTATGGATCTCTGATGTGAACAAATCGGTATTAAAATTTTAAATGAAAGGGTATAATATGTTCAGGTGTCTGTTAAAAGACTAAATCCAGCCATTTGATAGATTCAACCAAATTGCCACTATGATAAATGTGACTGTTCTGTTACATTTTCGACATACTCTGCTTCCCAAAATTCAGTTAAAATTAAAAGAAATACTTAAGAGTTCTGTGTATTTTTTCAGTCCTTAATTCAGCTTCAAGGTATGAGGTGTATTGGAAGTAGTTTGCTGGATCCAATCAGTACAATTTTTAAGCTAGCATTTCTTCTAAGTTGTTCTGTGTTACAAAATGTACTGTATATATAGTCAGTGAGTGGTATTTATGTAGGAAAAATGTCCACTGCAACTGTAGTCTACAGATACATGTTTGAGGGATTTGAATATGTGTGTATAAACTTACTGTGCTCTGCAGAGTTTCGGGTCAGATAGTCACCTCATACATCTACTACCCACTGAACAGCTTCTGGAAGGAATGAGGGAGAGATCATCACATAGCCAGCAATATTCATTACTTTTGTTAAATACAGTTTCCATTTTGGAAGAACCATAAATTTCACACTTAAAATACTATTAATTTATTGCACCCCAAATGTTTAATCTCCACAATACAGTGATACATGCTGTAAGTCCAAGTTGCTAGAAATATAGAAGTTGAGGCAGTATGAATTTGACTAGAAGCTTACATGATTTAAAAGCTTAGGTATGTTTATGCTACAGTCATGTACTTACCTGAGCTGGTTTAAAACTAGTCATCTGGGGAACTGGTAGCAATCTGTGGCAGTGTGCACCCTGTAGCTATCTGGAAAACATGCCCAAAAAGCTGGGTAAATACTTGAGTGGTTAGGCTGGCCTGAACTCAATGGTCAGACTAGTACCAGTGCCCAGGACAAGTAATGTTAAGCCTGCCTGGCTGTGTATACATGGTATTGTGGTCACATCACTCGTGGCTACAGCACAGACATATCTTTCTGTGAATTCTGTGACTCAGCTTTGTCTTCTGGCAGATGATTCCCAAGCTCTTGTGGGAGTTTTGTGGCTAGTGTCAATTCAGTGGTCCATGGGAAAGGCTTCTGCAGGTATTAAAAACTCACAGCACAAGAAAAGATGCACATTTATTGCACTGAAACATCCCGTGTTGTAATGGTGGGCTCTCCTCTTGTAGCCACGTGAGCAGCTTGTGAGTCAATCTGCGTGTTTGCCTAATTGGGTCCTTCTTGTTTGCTTGGAGGAAGGGCAAGGCCAGGGTGAATAGCCAGGCTTCCTGGCTCTGTCATACAGGTGTGGACACGAGGAAACCACTGGAGGAGCTTGGGCAGAGCCAGTATTGAGGTGCATGGGGCCTAGGGCAGAGGCTACTGTGTGAACCCCTCCCTGCATCTCTCCTGCCCACACATGGATGACAAGTCTTGCTGCCTGACCTGGCCCAGGTTCTTCCTCCTGCCTGTCCCTTCCTGTGGCCCATGGACCAAGACAATTACTGTAGTTCCTCACCCCTGAAATGAGTTCACATTTTGTGCAGAAACAAATTTCAAACACCACAACATGAGGTTCTTTTGTGTTCAACACCTCACACAAGGAAAGGATGGATGGCTGCTCTTTCCAGTTAAAACCAACAGTCACACAAAAATCAGCTCTCTGAGGGCCAGTCTTCAAGCCCAGTGCAGCAATCAAAATTACAGAGGAAACGTGGGGACTGGGATGTGCGTGTGTTGAACTTCTTTTTATATGTCAATGTTTTTAGGAACAGGCATGATTTTGTTGCAGGTGTAATGACTACTGAAGGCTGCTGAGCTTGAATTTTATTATTTGAAATGTAGAAAGATAGTTGAATTTAGTAGTGGTGTCCAAGATATAGTTGAGGAACATCTGAAGTTTCCATAAAAGAAAGAATAACAATTTTGGAAGTAAGAGCAGATATGTGTATGGGAAGATTGATGGGTTTGGAGACCAAATCTTCATCAAGTATATGCTGACGTGAACTCAAGAGGATGTGTGGATGATGTTATGATTGACAATGATCTTGTATAGGTGCCCTATCTCTTGATACTGTTCTTGAGCTTTATTTCTATGATGATAAATTTCTTTCCAGAGTGCACAACAGGCAACAGAAAGATGGTGTGGTTCTCTCATACAAAAATATATACAGTGGTTTGATTACAAAAGGTCTGTTGCTTTCAATCTATGTTCAGTGTTTCTTCCCAACAGAAAGCAGTGAAAAACACTGGATAAAAAGTGAGTTACTCTATTGACTTTCATTGTATAAATATTTTTTCTGTGCTCCAGTGCTCTGGAAGTCTTGAAATAATGGTGCATTGGATGTGCATGGCCAGGTTTTGATAGTAAGGGGCTACAGCAGTGGCTTCTGTGAGAAGCTGCCAGAAGCCTCCCCCAGTCCAGCAGAGCCAATGCCTAATGGCTCCAGGACAGCCATGCTGCTGGCCAGGGCTGGGCCAGTTAGAGATGGTGGTAAGGACTCTGGGATAACATAGCTAAGAAGGAAGAAAGTTATTGTGCAGATGTAATTGCAGCCAGAGAAGAGTGGGCCAAGCATATGTGAGAGGAACAACTCTGCAGACACCCAGGTCAGTGGAGGAGGGGCAGGAAGTGTCCCAGGCTTGGACCTGAGATTCCCCTGTAGCTGTAAGGTGAGGCAGCTCTGCCCCTGGAGCCTGCAGAGGCCCACGGAGATGCTGAGATCCACCTGCAGCCTGTGGGAGAGTCCCACACTGGAGCAGCTGGGTGCCTGAGACAAAGCTACGACCGCAAGGGAGACCCGTCCTGGAGCAGGGTCCTGGGAGAGAGGAGCCCATGCTGGATCAGGTTTCCTGGTAGAATTTGTGACCCAGTGGGGACCAATGCTGGAACAGCCTGTCCTTGCAGGACTATACCCCATGGAAGAGTGACCTGTGTTGGAGCAATCACAGGAGAACTGATACCTGTGGGAGGGACTCAACATGGGAGAACTGCCTCCTGTGGGAGGGAGCAGGGGAAGGACTGCTCTCCCTGAGCAGTGGCAGAAACTGCATGGGATGAACTGACCATAATCCTCATTCCCTGTCTCTCTGCACTGCTGGGGGAGGAGGTAGAGCTAAGAAGGAGGGAGGAATAAGGGAATGTGTTTTTAAGGTCTTATTTTACTTCTCATTATCCTACTCTGATTTTGTTAAAAATAAATTCAGTTAACATTTCTAATTCAAGCCTGTTTCGCCCATGACAAAGTATTTGTCACAGTATTTGGTGAGTGATCTCTCTCTGTCCTAAACTCATGAGCCCTTCATGATATTTTCTGTCCCTTGCTCAGCTGTGGAGAGGAGTGATAGAACAGCTTTGGTGGGTGCCTGGCATCCAGCCACAATCAACCTATGGTATATGAGAAATCAAGAGAAGTGATTCTGCTCTTTGCTATTCTCAGAAAATCTTGTAATGCACCAGTTAGAAAGTAGAGTTGTTAACAGATGGAAGTTGACTTTGCTGCACAAAAAGTAATTTAGATGTGTCAGTTTATGTCTATTGAGGGTCCATATCATGTAAAAGTCATTTGACTTTGCTCAGTTAAGCAACTCAGTGGAGTAATGCCAGGTTACTCCTAGGGGAAAACCAGGTCTTGGATCTTCCAGGAGATAGTTAAGGCTGTCTAGCTGTAGTATACTATAGTTCAAGCTGCTAGACCTTCAGTTATTATTTATTTGCTTGACTGATGGGAAAATAGATAAATTTTAAGAATTTTGTTGAGGTTTTTTTAATTTTGTTTAATTTATTTCCCCATTTTGTTGTGTTTTATTATGTATGGCTTGATATAACTTGAGTAGGAGATAGATTGATCTTTGGAGGTTTCCTATATCCAGAGATTACGGGTTTTTATGTGTCCTGCAAGAATGGAGGTTTTGGGTTTAGTCTGGCTGATTGAGTGCTGTCTTAAAATGTGGAGGATGTTAACACTCACATTAGGGGACATTTTTGCTTGTGTAGTGTAGAATGTACTGTCAGGATTTAAAGAGTCCAATTCAGGTCTGACGTAACTCCATCGACTTACTGGAATTTCCACAGTCACAAATGACTCATAACGCTCAATATTCAAAAACAAACTCCAAAAGCATGCAATTTTGGGAAACAATGTTTGGTTTGGTTTGTTCTGGGTTTTCTTCTTTTGCAAAGTTGGTGTTGTATGAAAAAGATATGCTAGAAGAATTTGAAAAGTTAATATAGAAGTAAAAAATGTTGTATCTCTTTTACTCTGATATTATTGAATACTTTCTGAAAAGTTAGCACATTTCTTTGCTGAATTGTGAGGCCCTTAAATTACTCAAACAAAATGTAAAAATGAATACATTTGACTGAAGAATGTACTGAAATTGGTAAAATATTGGTTCCTTCCCTTGCTGTTTGCAGACTGTGACCAGTTTGAACTAGCTGCCACCTTTAGCTGATTTTCATAAATTAAAAATATCAATATATTTAAAAAAGCATTTCAGTAAAGGTTGTGACAGCCTGGAGAAGAAATTATTTCAGGAGATCTAAGAGCAGCCTCCTGAGCACTGGAGGTTACTGAGGAGGTGAAACTGAAGCTGAGGAACACAGTGTGGCAATGGGAGACAGTGGTTTCCTAAAAATGAGGGAATGGGGGAGGGGAATTCTAGACAAAACAGAATACACATTTTTGTGTGGGGAAGTTTTGGAACGAGTTGCCCAGTGAGGCTCTGAAATGTTTCCAAAAGGTTTTCAGGATCTGACTGGACAAAGTCTAGACAAATCCATTTTAAACTCAGAACCTGTTCTGAACAGGAATTTGGACTAAATGACCTCCTGAGGTCCTTTCCAGCCTGAACAACCCTGTGATTTCTGTATTAAATACTACTGTTGGGGGAAGATAAGGATCATTATGTACTTTAAAATCAGGCTGTTCATGGCAACTTCTAGCTATAAAACGTTGTACTTGTTAAGAAGAAAACATGAATGAGAGCAAATTGCAAGTTAAAATTATCATAATGCAGGCATTAGCAACAAAGTAAAGGAATAGCCAGTGGCTACCATCTTACATACCTGTATATAGTAATACACGCTCCAGCAAGAATGGCATCTACTGGTTAAAAACAGAGAACAAGTGCTGTTCCCTATTTTAACCAACCATAATATTTTTAAAATTTTACTACATATTCTAACTATTAAAAGAAAAAAAAATCTAGGGAAATACATAATTTCAAAACTTTTTAAAAATTATGTCAGCATGTATCTTTTTAACATAATTGCTGTTTTACTGGTATTTCCAAACTATTTTTGTAAAACAATGGTATTTAGAATTTCAGTGTATATTAAAAAAGATTAATGGGGTGATATCAGTGAAATATATATAGTGTGAAATGTAGACCTCTTCTATGAAATTTAATTTCTTTGCCTTCTACACAGATATCTAATAATGTGATTATTGATCCACCTATTTTAATTAAAAGTGATTTGACAGAAAATTTTAATTGCATACTTAGCAATACAGTTTTTGCAGTAGGAAAAATATATCTCTCTATCTGCAGAGCAAAATTCTACACTCATAAATTAATGGGAGAAAATGCCTGTTCAATGACTATTGCTTTGACCACCTGTGCCTCACACATCCAACTACAGTATGAAGGCTATATGAAATTTCATTTATTCAATATGGGCATATTCCGTGGGACAGCACAGCCAGTAGAAACTTGAGATGAGGATTATCTTGTAGGTCTGGTTTTTCGTCCTAGCTAGGGTGTGTTACCTTAATAAGTAAGCCAAATAATTACTTATTTACAGATTCAGCAAATAGTAAGGTCACACTGGCATTTCTGAGCAAAGAATGACACTGAACTGATTGGTTAAAGTGACCTGAATGTATTTGAACTACTCCAGCAGTAGTTACAATTCAAGCAAAGCCCTATGGAATTGTAAAAGTAAAGGTATGAGATAGAAAGAGATGTGGCATTCCGAACATCATGGGGGGTTACTTCATAGGTGTCCTGCCTACAGCTCACTTTATGGTTGAAGATTTCATCAAGAAAGTGAGTGGTATTAAAATGATGTGAAAGTAAAGAAACTATTTCACAATAATGTGCAAGTCTTTCAGTCGTGCTCATAGTTTTTCCAATGCAATAGGAAAAGCATTTGTACAGTATGTTTTGCCAAACACCTTCAAAAATTTTCATGAATCAGATAAAACCATCACCAGAAAAACATCTTCCAGTCTAAGCTTTGAGGTAAAACTCAACATTTCTGTTCCTTAATCTACACTACATTTTCAAAAAAGACCAGGTTCTTTTTAAGTTCTCAGGTTTTCAGAGTGCATCTTGAAACAGTTTTGAAGATATCAGGTTGTTAAAAAGTGGGAGTCATGGTTTAACCCCAGCTGGTAACTGTGTGACACAGCTGCTTGCTGCACCCTGGCCCCCAGTGTGATTGGAGAAGAATTGGGGAAAAAAGGGTAAAACCTTTGAGGATTGAGAGAAGAACAGCTTAATCATAGGAATAAAATATATTTATAATATTATAATATTATAATAATTTAAGTGAAAAGGGAGGCAACAAAAATCAGAGACAGCAAAATAAACCCCAAGAAACACAAGTGATGAACGCTGTAATTGTTAATCACCTGCTGATGAATGCCAGGCCTATCCCTGAGCAGTGACTGAGCCCTCCCCCACCCAGTTTCTATACTGAGTGTGACACTCTGTGGCATGGAACATCTCTTTGGGCCAACTGTCCTGGCCATGCTTCCTCCGTGCTTCTTGTGGACTACCTTGTTGGCAGAGGATGGGCAGCTAAAAAGTCTTGGACTTAGAGTGAGCACTGCTCAGCAACAACTAAAACATCAGTATGTTATCAACATTATTCTTGGACTAAATCCAGCTCTGTACCAGCTGCTAGGAAAAAAATCAATTCTACCCCAGCCAAAACCTAGGTGGTGGGGGAGTGAATACATTATAGAACTTGTTCTCTATTGTCATTTCTCAAGGCAAAGTGGGCTTGTAAAAATTTGTTTGTTTGTTTTGTAAGTTTTTNAAAAAGACCAGGTTCTTTTTAAGTTCTCAGGTTTTCAGAGTGCATCTTGAAACAGTTTTGAAGATATCAGGTTGTTAAAAAGTGGGAGTCATGGTTTAACCCCAGCTGGTAACTGTGTGACACAGCTGCTTGCTGCACCCTGGCCCCCAGTGTGATTGGAGAAGAATTGGGGAAAAAAGGGTAAAACCTTTGAGGATTGAGAGAAGAACAGCTTAATCATAGGAATAAAATATATTTATAATATTATAATATTATAATAATTTAAGTGAAAAGGGAGGCAACAAAAATCAGAGACAGCAAAATAAACCCCAAGAAACACAAGTGATGAACGCTGTAATTGTTAATCACCTGCTGATGAATGCCAGGCCTATCCCTGAGCAGTGACTGAGCCCTCCCCCACCCAGTTTCTATACTGAGTGTGACACTCTGTGGCATGGAACATCTCTTTGGGCCAACTGTCCTGGCCATGCTTCCTCCGTGCTTCTTGTGGACTACCTTGTTGGCAGAGGATGGGCAGCTAAAAAGTCTTGGACTTAGAGTGAGCACTGCTCAGCAACAACTAAAACATCAGTATGTTATCAACATTATTCTTGGACTAAATCCAGCTCTGTACCAGCTGCTAGGAAAAAAATCAATTCTACCCCAGCCAAAACCTAGGTGGTGGGGGAGTGAATACATTATAGAACTTGTTCTCTATTGTCATTTCTCAAGGCAAAGTGGGCTTGTAAAAATTTGTTTGTTTGTTTTGTAAGTTTTTTAATGAGGGATTTCATTTCATTTCATTTCATTTTATTATTTCATTTCATTGTCAGTAACAGAAGGCAGAAATAGAATTAGAATGTCTGTATATATCTATGCACTACAAGCCCTGGAGTCAGGACCTCCTACTTGCCTTCTCAGTGCTAGATCATTTACCAGCACTCTTTGTGTTTACCTAAACCCTGTTTTTCAAATGTACAAATGCAGTGGACCTGTGTCTGACCTCAACATTATTCTTGGACTAAATCCTACTAACTTAAGTGTGTACATATTTCAAATGTAATTATTTCAAGTACAGCACATACTCATAGCTTGTGAAGAGTATCTAAATGGCCTCTATTTAATTAAAAGCTACATATGGGTCAAAAGCTCTGGTATCAGTATAATTGGCAGGGAGATAGAGCTGTGAGATATAAAACTAGGGTAGCAGGTATATGCAGGGAAGGTGAAACAAGGCTTCTGTTCACAAAATCTGCTTGCCTATATTATTGCCATGTGGTGTTGATTAATTTCTTACTTCTGATCCTAAATAGCTGTGCCTGATATCTCTGTCTTGTTGAGCTCTCTCCTTGTTTCACTAGAGAAGCAGCAGCATCTGCTCTGGTTGTAAAGGGACCATTTCTAGCAGTTGCCAAGAAAGGAAAGATTACAATGGACACTAATTTAAATAAAAAGCATTTGGGCATTTTATATGTCTGGGATGCAGGGAATTTCCATTTTAGCTCTTCTTCTGTCCTTTTCTTTAGACTTTGAGGACAAGCATCACATACCCACCAAGGGAATTTCTTTGCTGCAGCTCTGTGAAATAGGGAAGCGTGATCACCACGTTCAGGAAACTGGTTAGTGTTAGCAGGGAAGTGTGAAAATTATAGTGTCTGAATTCATAGACACTCTGTTAAATTTTTGTTGATTTAGGCTTCGGTGTTTCAAGACGTCAAGAGCTGGACCTGGCTTTGTTGAAAACATTGGGAAAACAGTGCACCATCCTTCCCCTCTAACATGCAGGTGTCCTCTTGGAGTTCAATTGTATTCAGTGGAGCAATAGGGAACTTCTGAGCTTTGAGGATAGTGGACTTTTCCTAGGCAATTTCCTTAATTATGAACATGATAGGGGAAAAGTCAAATTAATGTATAAATTGGTTTAGAAACTTCCTTTTCCCTACCATATGATAAAGAAATATTCATGGGTAATAGACAAATGCCTGAGGCCATGAGCAGGTTACTGTGGTTAGGTAACCTTGCTCAGAGTTTGTGCTGAGGAAACTGATAATTTTTGAACTGTGCTTATCCAGCCAGCACCACAGATCTCGGGCACAGAGACAGCAGTGACCCAGCAACTGACCAGCTCTACTTTTTGGGCTGGTTAGCTGGTGTGCTTGGCCACCCCGACACCCTGGACATAGACTTAGCTTCTTCTGAGGTGGTTGGTTTCTTCACACATCATTGTCCTGAATAGCCCAGACAAATGCAATGTACCTTCATTCCTCTTTCCAAACTGTGGAGTGTCTGCTAGTATGTGTTGCTGTCTCTCTCTATCTGAACAATATCTGCTGTTACCCTTTGAATATATTTTATGACTGTCCTTGGACTAGATTCACCCATTTGTTCCCAGATGTTTCAGCCGTGTTCTGTCCCTTATGGGCCTCAGGGCAGGCTCACAGCCTCCCAGACCTGGAGAGAGGTGTGAGGGGTACCTTTCCCTCCCAGCACTTTTGCACCAAATGTTCTCTGTGTCAGATTTGCACAGGAGGGTGTTGTGTCCCTCCAGACACCCTTGCCCTCGCCTCTGCAGAGGCTGGTTATGTAACTTTGTGAGGCTAAGTTCCAGTATCTATAGTAACATTTAAACAGAAATAAAACCGTTCCCAAAACAGGAAAAAGTTACTGAAAACTATCCAGAAATTAGATTTTACCTCTCCTGGGTCACATCAAAACATGAGTTGCTGGATCTATACAAACTGCAGATGAAAACCTCATCCTTACTGTGTCCTTTCACAGTATGCAAGAGAGACGGAAGAGAGGAAGAGATCTTTAGAGAGGAGACAGTTTACCTGGAACAGGAACAGGCATAGCCAAGTGGCACTTTGCAAAGATTCAAAGATGCTTTCAGAAACATGGTTAGAGGGTTTTAGTAGGGATGGGTGTCGGAAGAGTTATGGGAATGTTAATAATATCTGCCTTTTAAAGTGTACTGGTGCTGGGAGAGCGCTGCTGCTCATGTGCATATTGAAGAGTTTGTCTGGAATGTCTGAACTACATGGGACTAAGATGAGCAAGATCAGGAGAACATGAAGATGACTTTTCAGTTTACTCTCCTCTGTCTACACTGAAGGCATGCTATCCTCAGGTTTCTTTAGATCCCTTATGAATAGCAAAGTTATTCCTGTAGTGAGGATATCTCAAAGGAACTGCTCCAGTAAAACCTCACCAGTGAGGCATGGCAAAAGCATCTTCCCATCAGTGAAGAAATTCAACCTTTGGTGATCAGTTATTTAGAAATACCATCATAAAAATCTGCTATAAAAATCCTGAAGCTTATTTAAAAAAAAAAAATTGTATTTACAAATAAAATATTTTATAAGTAAAAATGCTGTATTTATTTCTGCATCAAATCTGTCCTTTCACCTCTTCAGGGCAAGCAATGTCCAAAGTCTTCCTTTGGCCTCTTCCATTGTGCCTGTTGCCATTTCTCCTCTTTATGAAGCAGTTGCAGAGTACATCTGGAGTGGGCAATGTATTGTGCATACCTTTAATAAAAGGCCCGGACAATCTGCTGCAGGTATGTATTCAATGAGTAGCTGAAAATTTAGAAATTTAAAATTTAATTTTGGGGTTTGTGGAATCTCCAGTTTTATAGAGAATATATGTCTTTATCTTGGATAATACTAATGGCTCTTTTAATGCAATTTTCAACTTTTTGGTTTTTTGTTCTTCTATACTTGAATACTTGAATAGCATTATATTCTGGCACAAAGTTTCATCTCGTTTTGGAGTGTGCTTGTGGCACACTATAAATTCATAATACAGAAGTCTCAGATCAGACCTTTACTTATTGCGTTTCAAAGAGGATCATAAAACACATCAATTATTTAAGGTGTAATGTGAAAATAGAAAAGGTACTTTAATTTAAGAATCAAGCTATCAAGCTATCAAGCTTAAGGAAATACTATTTAAAAAAATACGAGAGGTAAAATAACATTCACTTTCAAAAGCAGTTGAACTTTATTACCTTAGGGAGATAATTATAACACTCAAAATACAAATTAATGTTTTTCTCAGAAAGGTCTATTAACGTGCTTTAAAATTTTCTACTAAGTCTGAAAAGTTTAAACTCTCAAATATTCCAAAGAAAATTGTTGCAAACATCAGTCCTTTGGAGGTGGAAGTTCTCAGAAATAAGCACTTGAGAAAGTTAGAACCTCTTACATGGATACCATAAACTTAGAGAAGTCCTCAGGGACATGTTTTTTCCCCAGTACTTGAGAAACCAAGACCTACTCAGTTAATAAACAAGCTTTTAGTTACATGAATAATTAATAAAAACATCTCCAAACAATTTAAACTTTTTAAAGCAGCTATGATCAGGGCCGGGGAAGAGAGTTAAAGGCAAACACAAAAAGGATCAGATGTGGAATACTTTGACCATAAAGGTTATAAATCTTTCTTCAGATGTACAAAAAAGCAAACCTAACAATAGCAGTCTTGGCAGGTAGTAATGAAGAACTGGGAGGATCAGAAATTCTAGAGTGGAAAATCAACATACACACCCACTGGACCAAATTCACCCATGTGCTAATAGCCAGCAACAGCCAATTTCATGCATAAATCCTATTTACATCCTTAAGTTGGAATAAAAGCTTTGGGGTAATTTCAAAGACACTTGAGAAGACAGAATTTCAGTCTCTATGAAGTCTCCTACATTCTACAAAAACTGTCTAACCAAATATACTGCATATATTTCTGGTATAATAATTGATAATGTGGAAACTTAAAATACTGACTGTAAAGGTTAGGAAGAATTGGAACCTAAGCAAAGAATTGTAGAGGCACGAAGAATAAATCCTAAAGTCTTTTAAGTATTGTGTCAACAGTAATGGAGCAATTAGTGTAGGCACTGGGCTGTATATATCAAACCCACTGTATGAACAATGGCCCAGATTCTAACTGCCAGTATGTCAATGGTTCCAAGGAAATGCAAGGGGCTACTTTGATAGGGTTTCTCTTCACTAAGCTTTATGAGTAAGAGAGTCACTGCTGTTACTACCTCATATAATTTACAAATGAAATAGCATGATGGGGTAAGACCAGCAATATACTCAGTTCTTAATTCTGAAATAATTAGACACAAATCTGGAAAAAACATTGATTCTGTGAGTATAGTCACTTCAGTGGTGTTGCACCAAGAAGTTATTATAGTGATAATTGTAACTGAGAGACAGCAAAGTAACGTAGGTCCCTTTTTATGCCAGTGGCTCGCAAACTGAGGAACCTTGAAAACTCTCTTGTTTCACATAGGCTATCTGTGGAATTCCTGACATCTATGTGCAATGAATTCAGACTGAGATCTTAATACTGGCTTCTTTCAATTGAGTTTTGTTATGCCCTTGGCATGCTTTCACAGCCGAACCTCACATCTGCAGCCTGCACCTGCATTGCTCAATATTTAACTCAAAGATCTCTGAACTTCCTGGACCATTAAGGTGTCTCTTGGTTTGTGGCTTGCTGGTGTGGCTGTTGCTTACCATGAGAAGGGAGTTTAAATGCAATAAAGCTGTAGTTTTCCAGTTTCCTCAGTTTTGTTTCTGCTCACTGAAAAGAGCTCCTGTCTAGCATACTGCGGCTTTTCCTCAGCATGAGGCATAGGGCATGAAGAGCAGAGTGTAGCATTTACAACCTGAAATTAAAATGCTATTGTTTTGCATTCTTACATTTTCTCTTTCTATACGGTGGCAGAGTGAGTGCAGGGTGTAGTGCTGTCTTTACCACAAACAAACCCACTGTTCTCTGCTCTCAGCTACTAAATTGTTTGAAAAAGAGCAATTCCTTTGTCCTATGACTCTTTCTGATAAGCTGGCAATAAGAATTCAGGACTCCATGCAGCCTCTTCTATTACAGAGCTGAGCTTCTCCATGATATGCACTCCACATGCAGCAGCTCAATGGCTTAGAGATACAGTAGGTGTTTGCCCAGTGATTTTACAACCACATTACACCACAGATTATTCACCTTGGCTTTATAGCCATACCTCTTCCTTCCTGATCTGGTCTGTCTTTTCAGAAGGCTAAGTCCAGCATGATAAAGAGAAAGATATCTCTTTGGAGTTCCCCTATAGGCGCATACAAATTTCTGGTGAGCTGTATACTTCATTAGTAAGTATTCCAGAATTAAGAGTTACTCCTAAAAATGATAAAATTGTGTGTGTGCTCATCCAAACACTTCTGGGTACACTCAAATGTGTGTAAATGTATGTATTATTACAGATATACACATAGTGGCTTGGATAACCTAAGAACTTGAAGGTACACTGGCCTGACTTTTATGTATGGAAGGTGACACAGTACTTGTGAAGGCTTGAGGTCCACTCTGCTCTAGAAAATATCTTTGGGGCTGGCAAACCTTCCACAGTTACGAACAGAGGAAAGATTGATTTTGATCGTATCCCTTCTTTCCTGAGAAAAAAAACCAGAAACCAACCAATACCTTTCTGGTACAACTGTGTCTCCACTGAAATTTTGTTGAATCTGGAGCAGTGAAGTATCACTTAGAATGGATGTGGACGTGGAACTTAACTGCTCTCTTCAAGCTGTCTTGAAGGCATTAAGGGGCATGGACTGGCCACCCAGTTACAGAAAATCCTTTGTGTGTGACCACACCATTCTAGGCAAGGCACTAGAAGCAATTAATAATCTGTGTAAAACTGCTGTTGATGTGTTTGCAGGCAACAAATAGAAATGTGCTTCTTGAAAGAGGCGTGGTTTAATGGTCTTAGCACAGGACTGTGATTGAGGATCTCCTGCCTTTGTCTTGTGACTTTGACAGTGATTGCCAGTCTGTCTTTTGACAGGTCAGATTTTCTCTATGTGCTTCTGAAATGAAGCACACCTTCACCTTCTCTGAAATGGGCTACAAGGTTTTGCTTACCTTTTAAGAAACAGAAATAATTAGATTCGGTTACAAAATACTGTCAAGACATAAACCATCAATCATGAGACTCATCTACCTTTTGTTTCCAAATGTTAGGTGTCCTGGACATGCATTTAGTGGAGAGAGACCTTTCCAAAGGGTAAGACCTCCCCACATGTCAGTGTACAAGATGTTTTCCTCCTAAAAGAAATTTCTCATTTCTAACCATTATAATCTAAATTACTGGCTTAGGCTGAACTTTTTATGGCTAAGGTGAAGTGAAATGGACTCCATTCTAGACAGTTAAGGTTGGTTATAGAGTGTGCAAAGAAGGAGTTTGTGCTTCACATCTCTGGCCGCTGAAATCAAAAGACCTACATAAATGAGAGTGATGAGTATTTCATGAGTGAGCTGAGGAAGAAGCATTCTAACCCAAATTTGAAACAAAGTTCCAGAAAAGCTAAGTTGTTTCCATGAATTAGGGGGAATGATCTGCAGGGCTGCTTGGAGCTTTTGAGTGGAATGGGGACACAGGATCATGAAGTATTTCAACAACTCTGGTGGGTGGCTAGGGAAGAAACAAGGCAAGAAAAATAGCAGTTATAGTTATTATCACTGCTAGGGAGCAAGGCCAGTGCAATAGTCCAGTTGCAAGCCTGCTGCATCACCGGGAAGCTGAACAGAGGGAGAGAGGCTTAGGCCATCCGCCCGAGTGGACCAGCAGAGACTCAGAAGTGCTCAGAAGTGACCTCAGCTGCAGGAGGCAGAATGCCAGCCACGTTACTAACACACACTCCTTCAACAGCTGAGCTTTTTGGCAGCGCTGGTGTCAGCAAGGCAAAACACAGCTTAATGAGACTGCAGGAGGAATAGCAGGTGAAGGCTGTAGGTGGGCAAAACTTCAGTTAAACAGTAGGTGCAGTTTCACCTTGTGGTGACAAGGTTGCAGATAGACCAGAAAGTGACCCCTGCATGGGACCACCCCATTGAACAGAAAGATGGTCTTGCCAGGCTCATAACGCTCCAAGATCCACAGTTCATGTTAACAAACTGTCCTCTTCCTGAAAGCCAGAATTTCCAAATCCTGGCTGCTTCAACACCATTAGTCCCTCCCACAGTCGTCTAGGTTTACTGCATGTTCCATGCAGGGTTTAAGCTCCCTGAGTGCTTGTGCACAATGCAAGGCAGTTTGCAGCAGGGCTGTGTCACTGGGCAGCACCTGGCAGAGGAACTGGGCAGGGAAGAGACCCCACCCAGCACAGTCTGGGTAACCTGTGTGCTGGAAGCTGCTTTTAGCAGGGACAGCCACTGGCAGCACGTTTGTAGCCACAGCAAACCAGAGGGATTTCAGGAAAACACTAAACTTGAGTAAATGTTGCCTGAGAGCTCTTGATTTAAATTTAAAAGTGATTTTGAAGTGGTAGTACCTGTCAGCTGTTGCAGTCCTTGAAACGCTGGTGAAGCCCAGTTTTCTATGGATGGCTGAACCCCATTAAACCTATAGGTTATACCATACCTATAGGATTAATACCTATTAGGTAGGATGATACAGTTCAAAAGGACATTTTGGATCATCAAGTCCGTGTCTCTCCTGTTGCAGACAACTGTATCGTACAATCCCTCTCACAAGTTAATTGTGTCTCTCTGAAAAGCAATTAGGTTTCTATTCGCAGTTAGTGTCTGTTTCAGAAATGTGTTTCTTTGCTGGTTAAGAATCTACATGATTGTAAAAATGTCAGGGTTCCAATTTCCATCAAGTGTCAGCATTATCCGATTGCTGAAAAAGTTATTTTAGCTTTCTGGTGTTATGCTTGATTCCATTTTCACTACTGACCTTCACTTCACTAGGTCAAACAAAAGAGCCTATTGTATTTTCTGTATGATAGCCTATCATTCTTTGGCTCATGCCAGTCATCTGCACTGTTTCTGCATCCTGAATTCATCTCTTCTGAACAATAAATGACCAGAATTGTATACTAAATACTTCAGATTTAGGTGAAGCAATGCACATTTCTATGAATATTGTTCCATTTCTAGTGGAAATATTTTGTCTGAAATATCCCAGGGCCACATTACTTAGCTCGTAATTACATTTGGGCCTAATGGGTTTCCTGTGGTCTTGGTATCCTCTGTTTTCTGTGGTTTCAGCTGATAACCTCCACCATGCTGCAGGAATCCTTGATTCTAATCCCTAAACAGAGGAATTAATATTACATTTCATTTATTTTTAATCTATAGGAACACTTTGTTCAGTGGTGCATTTGTAAACCACTTAATTAATTGATATCAAAGCAGACAGTTAATGAATTCATTATTATTTTTATTTCACATAAAACAAACAAACAAACAAACAAAAGGATATACTCAGAGTGTGTGTTGCCTAATTTATAAGACCATTAACATTTGGGTAGGTTAAAAAAGGATAGTAGTAGTAATATTAAGTCCTAAAGGGAAACCTTTAGTTTAGATTTCTAAATCCTTATACCAAAGGTGTACAATTTTACTAAAGTTGATTTCATAGTTTGTCCCTTTGCAGCAAGGAGAATGTATCTACTGCATTTTTCATTCCAAACACATTAAATAACTTTTCCCCTGATAAAACCACACCTTCATTGTGCAAGGATAACTGAGCAATAAGTTTAACCAAAGTTAGCTTAATTAATACATTTTTGCAATTCAATTATGACAGACTTGCAGAAAACTAGCTGAGGTGAAGTTCTCAAGCCTATGGATGTGCAAGGGCCAAATGTTACTTTTGGTGAAGGGTAATATGCTGAGTTGTACAAAAAATGGTTTTATGGTTTTGTGCTCTTGGAATCACCAATATTTCTCTTTCTTTCTATAAAAATCCAATATTTTAGAATAAATATAGGAGGGTAAGGTTCAGTGATGGCATTTCATTTCAAGACTCTGTTTCCCTTCCTTTGAATGCTTGTTTTCTCAAGCATTTCTGTGGTTCCACTGATGGTATTATTTTTCTTGACATCTCTGTGTATGCTTTGTATACATAACATCCACGAAGATGCAAAAATATTACATACAGTGCAAGAAAGACTTATCCATTGTCTTTTTATTACTGGCAGTTCTTGAGAAATGGAAAACTGTGATTGCTTTTTTTTCATTCTTTTTAATTTTTTGCTCTATTTCAGGCCTAAAGAGATGGGGCCTTGGGAACTGTGACATTGTTTTTCCTACTTTGAGGAAAATGTAACTGTCATCCAGCAGTGCCTTATCTGCCACATTTCTCTGCCTGAAGCAATGTTTTATAGAACTACTTGTTTATAAGTGTAGAGGATCTTTGGCTACCACATGCCCTCTGGCTTAAATACTTATTCCTAGGAATCTGAGCAGTCATATTCCTTTAAAAATAAAATCTGACAGGTCATTTTGGTGCTTGCACTATCTGAAAAACAAAAGCTTTACAAAAAGAAATATTAACTAGATCAAAACAATGCCAGTCTCCAGAAACATTTCATGCTCCAGGTGAGTTTGATGTTCACAAGAGAAGGACAAGCCTATGGGTAAATAAGGAACTATTTTTTTTTCTCCCAGGTTTCAGTGAAGCAGATGACCAAAATGATCCTAGTGTCCCTAGGGTCATACCATGTCTTTGCTCTACCTCCAGTGGGCTTTGTGTTTTGGTTTCCTTTATCTTCTTGGTTCTTTGGGATCTGTTGTAAGCAAATACAAATTGTCTTATTTTAGGTATTAAAAGGGTTGCTATAAAAACTGTTAGATATTAGTATTGGTTTGGATTTTGAAAGACAGGAAAATGAGGTATGTCACCATAGGTAACTTGGTCCACTAAATGCCATGGGAAATTTAGCTATGAAATAGAACAATCCTTGCCACTGCAGGCAGACTGCATATGTAAGTTAAGATATATCATGTATAGTATGCTAATAGCTAAATCCATGAATGTCAGCTTGTTCAGCTCTCAGGAGAATAGGGAGACTGTGGGTAAAATATAGCTACAACATTTGATAAGAATTTGATAAGAATTAAAATCTTTCTTTGGTTGGTAAATGTTTGATATGCCTTGCAGAAGATCACAAATACTCCTTTAAAAGAGGAATTATGATCAGATACAGGGAAAAGACAGGAGCTGACTTGCCAGCTAACCCTCTGCTGCTCTAAAGATATGCATTTTTAAGTTAAAAATCAGAAATAGATTCCTTATAGTTGAAATCTATATTGCAGCTTGAAAAGAAAGAATGACAAAAGGATTTTTTTTGCAGTAGTGACACATCCAGTTCCTCAAACTTTGAGCTAACTTGTACTGCTTTTGCAGATATGGTGTCCGTATCTGAAAATACCACTCCATCCGATAAGGTCCAAGCAACCCACAGTCCTGGAGGCCAGTCTGTGGGAATGAACTCTGGTGTCCCTGTGAAGCCTTAAGCTTAGAGGTTAAGAAAAAGAGTAATGACAGAAGTACCTACAGGATAAGAACATTTTGCCAAGAGTAGCAAAAGAAATTGTAATGCTTAAACCAAAAATTAAATTTGAAGAGCAGACATTTTTATTGAACAATTGGATAGAGTTCAAAATGAAGTGATCTCTGTGTTTGCCCTCCCCTTTTTATGATTCTCTTTGAAGTTTATTTGCTGTTTAAATGAAGTTGTAAACTTCCCAGATAGTCATTCCTCTTTCTATAAGTAGATTCATGAAGCAGAAATTATGTCTTCATGTAACACAATCTCCACACCCTTTGTATTTTATTGCACTACCGGTAGTTTGGTCTTGTTCAGATGTTTGCTTGTAAAGGAGATATGGGGCTCTGGTTGTGATAGTAATTTATTACCTGTTTTATTGTTGCCATTTGCCCTATAATTTTAAAAGTAACCTGAAATGTTTCCTTAAGAAAAGTTTAGCCTTGGACTTGTGTCCCCAGCCCTCTGGGATGCTCAACAGCCTCAAACCCTTGTGTGAGCACCAAGTGCACTTAAATAACTTTGGGGCTGAGACAAATGTTGAATGTCTCACAAAAAGGAAAAGAAAACCAAGAAAGCTTCACCTAATTTAACTTTTTCCACATCTCTCAATAATTATTAAAGTTTTAACTTGGAAGATACTTCCCAGCAATTGCTGTGTGGGTAACTGTGCAGTTTATTACGTGAGTAGACATCAATAAATTGCTGTGTATGAGGCATGGAATTAAAAATGCACTGTGGGTCCCAGTGCAATGCTCCAGAGACAAGATTTCATTTCCTGGACTATGCCATCAATTTGAGGAAAACATACTTTAAAAAGTTGAGTGTACTTTGAGCACAGGCTGTGCCCAGAGTCTGTGTGTGCCCACACTCAGAGGTGTGAGAGCCCAGGTCAGATTTGTCATTATTGCTTCTTGGCCCACTGCAATGATCAGCCAAAAGGTCCTAAAAACACATTCCAGAATGGTTAAAGAGGAATATGATCAGTTAAGCAGCTGTCTAGAGAAAATGTTGATGCTGTGCAAGCTACAAACACCCTCTGGCTGGTAGTAACAGTGTGTGGGATGAGAAGCAGGGAATATACTCCTGCTGGAGGCTGATCTCTAGCTGCATCCCTCCATCTCTACTCACTTCTGCTTACCACAATAATTTCTTTTTGTTCTGGGATTTTTCACTGCATAATGCAAATAAATTTTTGACTTTTCCACCTTAAAAAAATCTCCATCTTTGATTTCAATTTCTTCTGTAGGTACTGCTTATGCTTTCTCCTTTACACAAAAATTTTAAACACTGCTAGGATTTCCTCTTTTTTTTAATGAGAGAACTCATTCAGTCTGCTGTTCACTGCAGTCCCATGCAAGTCTTAGCTGAGTTTTAGAACCATCCTAAATTTCAAACTTTATCCTGTCAGGCTTCTCTGTCACATAATCTGGGCTCCCTTTCCATGCATGGCCCTGCTCTTACCCCTGAGTGTTTCTGCAGCACAACCATCCCTGCCCTGTGTGGGTTGTATGGAATCTGCACTTGGTCCACGTGTGCCAAAGCTTTGCACAGAGTGCAAAACAGTGCAGCAACAACTGCACCTGAGGCTGGATGCACAGTTTCACACGTGCACATGATAAACTGGCAAACAGAAATGTGGATAATGAAAAGGACAAACCCCACAGTATCATATTGAGTTTCACATGATAGTTTTGTTGCGTTTCTGCAGTGTCACTGCCCTTCTAAAGGCAGTTGCAAGATGCTTTTTGCATGTCACCCTGAATGTTCCCTTCGTGTCTGAATAATGACCTTTTTGGTTCTGTGCAGCACCTAGAGGAGTTACTTTCTATGGTGAGCACACGAGAGAGAGAGTGAGTAACACATAGCAGTTTCTGCTGAGTTCAACAGCCTGTGTGCATCTTGCTGACAAAGGAGACAGCATGTGTGAGGAGGTTTACACCTTTGGTCTCACTGAGAATGAAAAAGGGTTTTATTTCCTACCAGCTTTTACATACATCTCAGGCTCTGCTTGCACAGCAAGCGGTCACTTAGTGTTTTTCCTTCTGTCTTTCTGAGTACAGAGCAAGCAAGGATTTGTGGCTTCCTTCTCTATCAAGAATAGCAAAACTGAAACAGTAATATTCCACATGTGTCTCCATTTATGGGAACAACCTTCTCAGGGCTAGAGAAAAAACGTTACCATTTTAGAAGAAATCATATTTAAAATAAGAGTTTAATTTTAATATAAGGTTCTTTCACCGCTGGAGAGATATCACTGGTACTAAATTACCCCAGATTCATGTCATTTTTACACCATCATGCCAGGGTGTCAGCTGTCTAAAATACTAAACACCTTCTCACAGAGTGAAAGCAGTCAGGTGCCATCATTTCCAAGAGAGATACAAATCAATTCCTGTCACAGATCTGCATCGCTGGTTAGAATGGGAATGTTCTCATTCCAGCAAGTCTACCTGAAAACTGAGATTTATTATAACATAGACATTGCATGCTATCTCCACAGCCTCCACACTAGAACTGGCTACATCCTAGCTGATGGAAGTGTGAACAGAGACACGTAACTGTGTCCCCTTCTTTCCCCTCTCTTGGCAGCCAGCTGGTCTTAATATTTTCCTTCTGGTTTTCACCCTTGTGTTTTCCTCCTACTCTAGGTATCCTAATTTCTCCAGATGTTTCCAGTATATGAACCTGAACTTCACCATAGAACTTCAGAATCAGTTTAACTGAGGTTGTACGTCCTAGAAATTAGGACAAATTTGGATTTAAATGGCATAAATTGAGTAACTCATCTTCAGTAGAGTTGAGTCTGAATTGAGATTTTGGGCCTGGGCCTGAATTTGTGCTAGGTCAAATCTGAGTGTAGTTCTGAAAAACCTATAAAAGTGGAAAAATTAGATTCAAGTCCAAAGTCCTAAGCCTTGGATTTAAGTGCTTGTATCCAAGGTTCTATTTACCCATAGCAGATAGATACAAAACTGAGATCTATAGTTTTAGCTGTGGTTTATCTCAAAGTTCTGTTTCACAGCTCAAATTTGCATCCTTGTAATATACATTAATAATGCTCTCTGTCCTTCTGCAAAGAGGTCAGATTTCAGCTGTTTAAACACTGATGCTGGGTGTGCCACCTTGTTCTGTGCTTGTCACACTCCCTGCACTCTCACTGGGTTGTGTTGATGCTCAGTGTTGAGCTCCTGGGTAGAGCAGCTGCAGGTCTGACTTTTCATATGCCACACTGCCAAACAGCCAGCAGTGAATACAAGCCCACCTGTAAGCATCATTCATGAGATTTGAGGGCTGATTTCTCACCAAAATCATGGCAAGAAGCTCCCCTGATTGATGTAGGTTCAGAACTATCAGTCTGAGAGTCTCTTAGAAATTATGATCTTTCACTCAGTGTTTGTCTAATTATAATATGGCACAAAATGACTTTTTTTTTTTAATATAAATAAAAAAGTAAGACCTTTGGTAAAATACAGTGTCTAGGACAGGAAACCATGGTAGAAGAATAAGGGTTTTTCATGACACTACAGTCTTAGGACACAACAGACAAATTCCTGTCATGGACTACACCCCTGGGTCTGCAGTGGTTAAAAATACCAGATTGCAGTCACAGCTGTCTCTGGTGTGGAACTGACAGTAGTGAACTCTGAGGGGAAGAGATCGGGTGCTGGAAAGTTGGTAAAGAGGACAAATGAGAAGTTAAAACTAGAGGGATGTCCTGACATCTTGGTAAGCTTGGCTCAGCCATTCAGCCTAAGCTTTGTTATGTGAATAAAATTCAAATCCTGAATTTTGGGACTCATACAGAAAAATCTCTGTGGAGCACAAGGCACTGATGAAGAACATCACAGTCTTGTATGCATAGCAGCCTCTGCTGACATCTAAACCCTGGAGCTCTTTAGGCATTTTTATTTGTTCATGATTGAAACTACACTGAGGATTAATTAACCTTTTTGCTTTCCAGCAAGATATCTGAAATTTTGCCACATTGTCCTCATTTAACATTTATCTACAGAAATGCAAGAACTATGAGACTGTATTCTGTTTAAAAGTGCCAATTTGTCATGGGATAGTTTGATTTAACGACTAAGAAACGCCTTGGAGTTACTAGAGACATATTTTGTAAGGATTTTCCAATGTAAAAACTGACTGGCTTGACTTCATTTGAGGGCTAGGGAAACAGGTTGCTCCTTAGCTGAGACTGAGCAAGCTAGATTTTACCCTTGACTGAGCTGTGAAAGCCCAGGGATCAACAGCTCTAGACAGTATTTATAATGAAAGAACTTGGGCAGCCAACACAGCTTACTCAAAGGCTGCATGAAAAGTCATGGCTTTTCATACCATGAAAACAGGGCTAAGAAAAACAATAGTGGATCCTGTTTGATAATTGGAATTATGATTAGCAAAATGGGAGACTGCTTTCCATTCCCTTGGCCCACGAAGGCCTCTTCCATCAGGAGTAATTGGCACAGTCATCAGTGAACCAGCCATTTAAGGCATGGTACACAGGGCACTTTGGGCTGGCAGGCACTGGTTTTGGACAGTGGTCACTGATTTTTGAAAGGTGCTGATGAGGGAGGGTTAGAATTAGGAAGGGAGTAAAAGTAGAGTTCAAATCATAGGCAGTAGGAATAGATGGTGAAGGAATAATTTTTGTGTGCCATATGGTTAGAAAATACATGATAATATCAAAAAAGGATTTCACAATTTTCCTGTGGAAAATATTTATCTTTTACTGAATGTAGGTGTCTTCTGCAGGCTCTTCTCACAGAAGTGGGGCTTTCTGTTACAAGTGCCTTAGTTGCTGCAAAGCTGGCCCTGGGCCCTGACACTGTAAGTAGAACTTTTTGGAATAGTTTCCCTGTTTAGCTGAGCTCTGAAGCACACATAGCCTCTCTGTCCCAAGTTACTCATCAGCTGAACAAGTACAATGTAGAGCTAAACCAGTGTTTATATATGCATACCCACTGCATAGTTCATGTAGTATAGCTGCCTATAGTAAGAGGCTGGAAGGGGAGCCCCTGTGAGTGTTGTGCATGGGAATTACAGGTAGAATATATGATTGGAAGTGGCATATCCAATGGGTTAGAACAGCACTGAAATTAGGTGGCTTGAAATAGGTGTCTGTCTGCTATGTCTCCCTTGCAAGAGCTGGAGGGTTCCATCTGCATGAATAGTATGGCTGGGGATTTTCTTTCTCAGCTGGGGAATTTTCTTCATCTGCTGTAGTTTTTGTATGTGTTCAAAAAGCAATTATATGAGATTTCACTCCTTGAAAATGATGAAAATATTGCCAGTCATGCCACTAGCAGTGCCTCTGCCACACCAGTGTGCAGCTCCAGTTTTGCCATCTGATTTGTGTATGTAGACACTTGCTAAATTAACATCTGCATGCACAAGTAGACAAGACCTACACAAAGACTGAGGTTTCAAAATTCCGTGTAAATTCCTAAAAAATGTGGCACTCTCACATAAATGTGGTTTTCCACATTTCCACATTATCATTCAAGTTATGGTAACCAAAATTTTGTTCTCCTTCTGTTTTGTTTACCTAATAAAGGCTTTTTGTGTTATTGAGCAGATTTTTATACAAACCCTTAGAACCTAACCCTCCTTTTTTGTAAAACTGTGTGAGTCTGAAACTGACTGGAAGTGCAGTAATGTCTAAGTTATTAATGCCTCTGAGCCATAGACTATGAACAGAACTCAAACACCTCCTGGAGAAATGGCTCTGCTACTGAGGAAGTTTTAAGTTCATAGAAATGGCAAATTTGCACATCCACATTCTTGCAGATGAGGGTTCAGCCATTCACAAAAGGATACAGGACTTCATGAAGACATTTAATTCTGATGGTTGAGCTCCTAATGGTTGTGATCTACAGATTATTCTTACATGATAAAAAACAAAAGGGAGAATGTAAGAGAAGCCTTTTAAGCTTTGGAGGAAGGCTGAAGGTAGGAAAAAAAAAGACTACCACTGCAGCTCTTGAAGTCTGCTGAGTTTAAAGATCTTAGTGAAGCAAATGAAGATTGTCACAGGAAAACAAGAGATCTACAAAAAAGCTGGTGATTTGAAATGGAATAATCAGAAAAAGGGGCTTAGCTTGATGCTGTTGAGATGAATGAACTCCTGAGACAATTAACTTTTTTGAGTTTGGTGGTGTGAATAATTTTTTAGGGAGAGGTAGCATCTTTTGCTCAAACAGCACATGATATTGCAAACTGGCGATGGAACCACAAAGGAAAGAGAAAAAAAAGTAGGAATGAGAACAGGGAGAAGGGGAATGTAATGTTCACTGCAAGAGCAGGATAACCAGGACTGGGAATCAACAGCAAGCAGCAAACAGGATTTTTTCTAAGAACCACTGGGAGTGAGGGCTGAGGATGTAGTGAGCTGGCAGTGAACCAACAGCGGAGGAAATGGTGGAAGAAAGAAGGGTTGAATTCGTGGAAAATTAGTTTATTTCTCTGGGAAAGAAGTTGTTTTGTTTTTGACAGTCTTATTTGAACAGAAAGAGGAATTTGCCATCTGTGGAGACATCACTTCCAGAAAATCTTAACCTTTTCCTGACTGACAGTGGAGCAGCAGCTTCTTCAGACTGCAGTAGCCCCAGTCACTCTTGTTTTTTACGACCATGAGTTTGAAACTTCAGGGGTCTTTATAACCTTGTGATACAGAGACTTTCAGCTCTTCTGACATGACCTTTAGTAGCTTTATACCACTGGAAGCACAAATCTCCTCTCTGGGCCATAACTCACATCCATAAATGTTATATGCTTACACCCAGGGACAGAATGCATAGTGTCACAGCTTTTAATGCACTGAGGACTGATTGCTAGCATCTCTGGGAAGCTAACTTCATTACCTGTCCTCCATATTTGGAAGTAAGAAAGTTACATTATTTACGTCTTTTTTGTTTGTCAACACTAGGGTACTCAAATAGCCTGGGTGATGAGGGCATGGAGGGAAATTGGTAAATATCATTTGTGCCACAGAGTCAGGTGTGCAGTGCAGCAAACAAATAGTTAAATTTGAATTGCAGTAAATCATGCTGGGGTGCCACAGGAAAATAAAAGCCAGCAAGAAAGGCTAGTTCTAAAAATAAAGCAGAAGTTGCTTGTTAGGGGGGTCCGGAAAGAAACAGGGCAGTAAAATTTGTAGATGTCATTTTGTGAAACATTGTAGGAATGTGTAACAAACATGAAGAATTCACTCCTTTATTGGGATAAAAGGAAAACTGTGGCTCAGTAAAGTAGTATTCCTCATATTCCTCAAAGATATTGGCTCTTGGAGGAACAGCTGAAGAGAACTGATGTAAAGTTTTGAAACTGAACTTTACCTTTGGAAAATGCTGGTCCCCGGAGTACAAGATGTATTTCACAAAGAAGAATGTTGAAAGCAAATGGCTTTTTCAATGGCAAGATTAAAAAAAGTTCAAAATTGAATTGTGATATTCCATTTGGATATTTTCTTCCTGTTTTATTTTGATTCCCCTGCATCACTTTCCCTGAATTTTTAGTGTTGGTATTCTTGTTGTATTTCCTTACATATTTATATTTTATTTATGTTTGTGCATGTATGTGCACGTCTGTGTTGTGTGATGATCTTTTAACATATCAACATTTTTTAGTAACTGAAATATTTTGGATTATTCCTGTAAAATATATGATCTGCATTTTTCATCTCAAATCTGGTTAAAAACACACTCTAGCAAGCTGGAAATTTCCCCAGGTCTTAGTGAACTCCAGTTCCTGTGAACTGTGCTGCCAGTTGATAATTAGGTTGGAAAACATCTCTCCAACATCTACATTTCTGTTCTTTTTTTAATAGGTAATGGTTATTTTCTTGTCCTTGAATTTTCTTGAATACATTATTGCTATTTCCCCTGGATAGTTACGGTGATGTGAAAAATCCTCAAAACCTATTAACTAGTGCTCCTTCAACTGCGGTACAGTAACTGGCCATGAACTCACAGCATCATGGAGTAATTGAGCAGGGACATCTGGATATTGGGTACTCCACTCCTCCTGCCCTGCTCAGAGCAGGTCAGCTGGAGCTGTTTGTTCAGACCAAGAAATAATACCTCCAAGGATGGAGACATCATAGCCTCTCTGGGCAACCTGTGCTACTGCTTGGCTCCCTCCATAGTGCAACCAATTTCCTTGTATCTGGTTGGAATTTCCCGTGCTGGAGCATATGTCTCTTATCCTGCCCCAGTGCATGTCCAAGGAGAGCCTGATTCTGTCCTCTCTCACTTCCATGCAACAGCTGCTGTTTTCACTGGGCATCTCAGCCAGTTAGCTGCACCCAGAGTGTACTCTGCTGTCTTGCAGCCTGCACAGCAGCTACAGCTTAGGGGTGTGCTGACAGATGTGGAGTGGCAGCTTGTGAAATACAATCTTACGACTGTAAACACTTGTTGGATCACACCATCAGCTCGGCTGTTATCTCTTGCAAGATAATAAAAGAAAAACCTTTATCAGTGGTTTGGATCAATTGATTTTTACCCAGTATGGATGAAGGATTTCAGATCCTGCTCTGTGTTTTGCAAACACAGTAGGTCCGTCTGCTCAGAGAGCACTGTGGTTTACTACCCAGATGAAGTCATGGGGTTTCTGGAGAAACCTACAAACTTAGGCAAAAAATATTTTTAACCAGTCAATAGTTACCAGGGATTCCCCATATCTTTAATCTAGGGGAGCTGGTTTGGTAATTCAAGAAAAGTGCACTTGACCTGAAAGAAAATAGCCGTATGGTAAGGATTCTCACCAGTTATCACACCCAGCTCATCTTCTAATTTGTCAGTTTATGAAATATTTGGATTAGAAAAGGGGCACAATCATTTAGTGCTGGCTGGCAAAAGGCTTTGCTGAGCTCTCTGAGGCTCATGTGGTGCCCTGAAGAAAAGGAATGGTGTGATGGCAGCAGAGATAGGTGCAGGCTGAACAACAGGAGGGGTGGCTCGAAGGAAGAGCTGTCCCCAGAATGCTGATTCAGCAGCCAGGAGCTAATTGTGCAAGAGGAATGGCACATTTAAGGTGTTTACATTCTCTTATCAGACCTGTAAGTGTAAATAATGCCTTTGTCAGCAGTATGGCTGTGACCAAAAAGCTTTGCAAATGCAGTGTAAGGACTGTCTGGACCTCCTATAGCAAAGTAAATCATGCTGTTTGAGCCCTTGGAAGTCCTTCGGAAAGGGACAGGAGAGTTATGATTCTGCCATGGTCAGAAAGTTTCTTAATCCTATTTCATCTAACTCCAGCCATTATGGCTCTATTACCTTCACAGAACCCATGCTGATTTAAAGTATTGTTCAATACTTTAAATGCTCTGTGATAAGAGGTGCTGTAGTTATGCATTATACCCTTATATGTAGGCTATAACCAGTTTCATAATGTGAAAAGTTTTCCTTACTGTGTGACCTTTAAAATTATATATGTATGTATATTTGGATTATGGAGTTCTCTAAGAGCCTCTTTTAGGCCAGTTACAGCAACAGGTTGTATCTTTTACTTCTAGGAGCAAACAGAGAAAATACCAGTCTAAAAAAAAAAAAAAGAGAGAGAGAGAGAGAGAGACAGGGGGGGGATTTGTGATTTTAAATGTTTGAATGTATAAGGAGTTTTCATTCCTGCTCCAGTCTTACATAGGAACCTGAACAGAGAAGGAAACAAAAATATTACACTTCTCTTTCAACCAGAGATGAGTTTTCAAGCAGAATCTAAGCACCCGATTCTCTTCTTACAGCCTCAAAAATACTTAGCTTTATAGGCTCCAGGAGGACAATTAGATTCCCCAAATCAGTAATTAGTCTTTAGAAGTTTAAGCTTGAATATCAGTCCCAGAATCAGTGTGAGGTGACTGAAGTTATATTTACATTTCCTTTTAGTCTTCGTGCATCTTTTCAAAATGTAATTAAACTAGCAGCTGAAGATACTGAATTGCTTGCAGCAATAAAACCATCCCACTGTGTAAATCTGTGATACACTCCTGCTCTGAATACTGTGTGCTCTTCTCAAAAAGAGTACAGTTATATTACAGAAGGTATAGAAAAGGTGAAGAAATATCGCTTAAGGTATGGAATAGCTTTCATATCAGAAACACTTTAGTAGACCAAGATCCCTGAGCCCAAGGAGAGGTAATGAGGGAGGATGAACTAGGAATAAATAAACCGAATGGAAGGGAGAAGACACATCTGGGTTGAACTGCTTACTGTTTCTTTTGGTACCAGATTTAGGTGGGATGAAATGAAATCATCAGGTGGGAAATTTAAACAAATGAATAAAAGGAGATGAAACCATGTAACATGTTGTTAAAATAGAATTAATTTGCATCGGGTATTGTGGATACTGGAGGCCTCTGGGCTTTCAAAAATTAATTTAAGTAGAATGTTAAGCATCAAGTACACTGAGAGCTCTGAAAGGATGCTGCAAGCCAGAGCAATATTTAAGCAATTAGGTTTATTCAGAACTTTTAAACATAATTTTCAGTAACCCATTTATTCTGTTTTCTCTTTTTTTATCCTTAACCCCACTACATCCTGTTTTTAAACTGAGCTGCTCAGAACAGGGCCTATCCTGCATGTTTGTTCAATACTTCTGAATTGATGTTCTATAGAGTGACAGATATTTTTGTGGTGCTATCTAAATGATAAACAATACTGATTAGTCTCCCCACTAGTGCCTGATTGGTATGTACCTGGCTGCTTTTCCGGAGGAAAATAGCTTAAATAAAAATATCTTGAGTTGAATCAACAGCAGATCCAAGAAAAAGTGATGTTGCTGCTATGCTTGTCTTCTTCGCATGCCCTGCTGTCATCTTGATGTGCAGGGAGGTGACTGAACATAAGAGGTGTCACTGTGGCTTGTACAAAAAAAGGTGATTGTTCTACAAAAAAGGAAATTATGCCAAATGCAAATAAGAAAATCTTTGTAAATTTTGCTATAACGGCAACAAGAGAGTGGAGCTATAAACCTTGTCAAACAGATGTAAAAACTTTCAAGAGAAAAGTGTCAATTTTAGAGAGGATGAATTTCCACACGTGCCACAGAATCTTTCTCAAGGCTAGGTGAAGATTATCACTGCTGAGGTGTCTGTGGCAGTGTGGCAGTTTGGGTGGGAGACACAGAGAGCATCTCGTGGATGACACTGACACAAACAAGCAGCCTGAGAAGCTGTGCAAACCCTCTGTTGTGGCAGCTGCTTGCCACAGATGTCACAGACATCTCCAGGCCTGTCCTTTAAAGCACTGTCAACGAGTCGGGGATGAGCCACACCTCTTCAAAAAGCGTTCTTGAAGCAATCACAAACATAGAAAACACATCTAAGTTGCACACTACCATGTGGATAAGCCTGGGGAAACAAGTTATGTAACAGAACGTGTTCTAAATGAACCCAAACAATTTAACCTCATTTTTGGTAGCTATTTATAAAAAGCCTTATGGTTGCACTACTGAAGATGATTGAAGGCTATTTTTCACCCCCAAATTAGGTAATTCTTTGATTGAAAAGGCTAAGGAAATAGTTCTAGAGTTAAGGACCTTCAGCTCCCATAACTGTGAGCAAGCTCCAGTGCAGAGATTTGGCTGCCAGTTCTATGGTAAACAAGGTCTTTAACTACTGTATTGAGCCATGGCAGCCATAATAATAGAGTTCAGGCACTAAAACCTCCTTATGTACGTGCCACCTGAACAGTCAAATGCAAATCCTGGAGGGGCCTGATCATCTTTAAAATGCCAACAGAAGTCCTCCCCCTGAGCAGACAAATCCCCTTACCCTTCTCTCAATTTTATTTTGAAGTGCAAGCAAATAACTTGTAATTGTCAATGAATAGAAGCATCACTGCAAGACAGTATGTTGCCTCCTTGAAGGTAAATAATTCACTGAAATCTTGGCTTTAGGCAGATGACTTTATAAACTGCTCTTGCAATTTCTTCAGTTCAGTATATGAAGATTAGCTGCAGTTTGTAATCTGCAAAGGCGTCATTGTTTGCATTATCCACATAAATCTTCCAACATCTGTGTATTTCATAAGGGTAAAAACATTCCCGCCTATTACAAGAACACGACTATTGTAATAAACTCATGTTATGACAGACTGTAATTACTGCAAGCAGTCTCCCCAAAGCCTACAGCCAGGGTGTTGCACTGAAACAAGAACATTTCCAGCAGCCTCGAGAGGCTCAGCACATCCTGATGGAGCTGCACAACAACGCGCGCTGGCTGGCGGTCCCGCCTTGCCGCGGGGGCCGGTTCCCAAGAGCCCGACCCCCCCGGGGCTGGGTTTGCTGCCTTTGCCCCCCGGGGCTGGGTTTGCTGCCTTTGCCCCTGCCTGCGCAGGGTCAGGGCGGGGCAGTGCAGGGGGAACGGGGTGTGCGGTGCCCTGGGGCACACACGCCCGCGGAGGCGCACACAGCCGGCCGCACCGGCTCTGCCTGCAGCGGGCAGAAACAACTCCCACCGACCAGCTGGGACACAAAGCACTAGCTGCTTAAGTTAAACATTTCCAAAATCTCTCCCCAGAGCATCAGGGAGTTGTCGGAATGATCCTCTAAACTGCCAGCGCAGGAGCTCAGCACACATAGGCGTCTTGCAGAGATCTGCAAAGATCTGTGCTAGCGTTTGAAAATTGCACCAGATCGAACCAGGAAACTGCTCTGATCTCAATAAAAACCTTAAAGGGGCTATTGCGGCATGCAAATAGAGAGCAGAAATGTTAGTTGCATGATTTATGCTCAGCTATTAAATTGTATGGTAGTTAGATTTCAATTTGATTATCACTCCCCTACGCTTCCAAATTAGAAATTGGGCTAAGAATTGTCTCTTCCAGCCAACTGTTAGACTTCTGGAAACCGCTCTTCCCTGTGACATGGATATTAAAAAGCGTCTGACAGAAAAACAGTGCATTCTGACTCCATTAAACAAATTAAAATTTCTTAATTGATAGCTCTCAAAGAACACATTTTTAATGGCTTCTTATTTGAAGAAGCCATTTGCAATACTGATTGGCTCTGCCTTCAATTTCCATGAATCTGTGACTGTTTCCTGGGCCTGTAGTCTTCTCTCTGGAAACTTCTCAGGCTGTAAATCCATGACTACTAACACCGGATCCGTGTTTGACTGGATCTCCCAGAAATACGTGTTTGATTCAGATCAGGTGTGGCGCAGGATCGCATTTCTGTGTAATCACCTCAAGCACATTTCTGTTGCCTCTCTGTGCTGGCCTGGCTCGTGAAAATCTAGAGGGGGTCAGGCAAGCATTGTAATGGGTCAGGCATAGAGCCTGCAGGTACCAGTCAAAGTGAACCCATCAGGGATTTTTTGGTATTATCTGAATTGTCAGAGTGACTTTATACTATATCAGTGCTTTGCAGATGGGTTTTTGGAGTTTGTGATCCCAGTCAGTATGCTTCAAATCCACATATACACAGCTTTTTTCATACCAGCAGTAACAGTTTTAAGTGTAAAAGCTGTATTTCTCAGGCCTTTGATCTCAGGGCAGGTGCATTCCTTTGTCCTGCCATGGCAAGGTTATACAGGAAAAAGCCCCCCACCAGTCTAACCCTGTGTTGCTGCTTAATACTGTGAGTGAAGTGCTACAAAGAATTTAGAAAGAACAATATTTCCTTTTTGCTTATTTTTATTTGTTTTATTCATTTTTTATTAAGTGGGACAATATCTTTGGAATACCATTGAGTCAGCTTTTTTCCCTTACTGCTCCCAGAACAACAAAGACGGCAAATGAAACACCAACACCCCGCCCCCCTCCCTGAGGGGGCTGATTCTGCAGCAGAGGAAATGTTTTATATATGTTTCATGTATGGTACATTCCACTAATATTCATCTGAGTGACACACAAAAGACATGTCACTGAAACAGGAATGGGAGTGGACTAAGCAGGAAAAAGTTAGATGAGGAAAAGAGTGATGGATAAAAGTTGTCTTGTTCCTAATGAAAGCTGGGACCTGGGGTTTGTGCAATGGTTAGAGCAGATGCTGTTTTTGCCTGCTGGACTTCATTGCAGGTTCTGCCTCTCTGTGGTGAAGTGGTACCTGTGAGCCCAGACTGGCTCTGGAGGGTGGCTGAAGAGATTGAGAGAGGACCAGGAGCCCCAGGGCGTGCTAAATCAGAAGCTGGCACAGGGTCTGACCTGCCTTGTGCAGAGGGGCTGGGAGCACGCAGCTGCCCAGGCACCCACACTTCCATAGGTGAGGAGGCATTGCTGTGGCTGGGAGCTGAATTGGGCTTATCTACCCTCTTTTTCTAATAGCTACACGTCCTTCTTCATTACTGTAATGTGCCACTTGTTCCATTGCTACATGCATTGTGGGCTGCTCCTTGCCTCTCCTGCTCCAAGGTGTTTTTAAAGGCCTATCACCAAACTGTGATAAAAAACATCCATCTCACACAAAGAGGAAATTTTGTCAAAGCAGTGAGGGGTGCTGGTTTTGAACTAAGCAAATAAAACATCTTACATTTTCTAGAGAGATACAGCAGAGGACTTAAGCCAAGGTGGCAGTGATATTGCACAGATATGAATCCTTGAACAATAGTTTATAGTAAACATGTATGAGGTATAACGAATATTTTTTTTTAAATGAAGACTATCAGAGTTGATTTTCTTTGGAGAGACAGAGGTTAGGAGACTCCAGCCTTCATAAATACATTTTTGTTCTTTTTATGTTGTCATGGTTGTACTGACTAAGAATTACTGAGCTTTACTGTTATAGTTTGTATATGAAAGACATTTTGAATAATGACATATATTTATGCACCAAGACATTCATTATGCAGTCTCATTATGAAATTCAAATATTAATTATACAATTTATGATGCAATTATACAATGACATTTATTCAATATACATGCATATATATACACACACACATATCTATCTGCGTCAAAGAGATATTTTTTAACTGCCAAAATTAACATTTTGGACAACAAATAGTAATTTCTTTTATGGGGACCTAAGTCAGACCCAACCACAATCTGGGTATGCTTATTTAAAGTTGGCTTTTTGAAAAGAAGCATAAAGAGACATAAAAAACATATCTGAGATTCTCTTGCAGCTGAAATATAATTAAATCCACAACTGCTACTGATGTCACATCTTCTATACAAAGTGAAAGAAAGATCTATGTTCTGTCATACCACACCACAGTGGAACTGCAAAGAGAACCAAATTTCTTCTGTTTGAAAGGAAAAGCTGAGTCATGTTTGTGTTCACTCAGGAAGGGCTGTAGCTGGGAAAGAGCCGAGGCAAATGCAAGCTGGAGTGGTTTCCTACAGCTGAAAGAATTCTTACAGGCAGAGAGGACACGTGGGTGTAGGGAAGTGAACTTGAGTTGTGTGAATACAGATGAGCTTTTAGGTATTTCCCCTGCTGGCCTGACTGATAGCCCCACCAGCATGTCACCACCTAGCAGAAGAGACCTTCTCCCAGGGGACGATGCTGCAAGAAATTTGCACTACAGATACATAACAACTCCAGATGCTGCAGTTCCTCAGGGGTAAAACAGCCGGGAAGGACAAGGGGCACTGTCAGCACTGGTGGATCTCTGAGGTGAGTGGCTGTGGGTCTCAGCCCTATGCTGCCCTGCAGGCAGGTGTGCATGAGCTCTGCCTTGCCCCAGGCTGAGCAGGGCTGCTCGCGGTGACACTGGGGGAGAAGGGCACAAAGGTGCTGGCGATCCCTGATGGGAGGTGTCCCACTGGTGTGTGGCTCCTCACTGACTCCCCATACAAGCATCTCCATTCCCCTGCAAATGCACACAAGCATGTAAAGCCATGCTGCCAGCAACACGCCCTCAGCTCTACTGCAGTACATAAAGGTTTGATGTGCTTTATTCATAAACCTCTTCGTTAGCTCTCTCTGTTTTCAGTTGTCTGTGGGGGAAGACTGTCATGCTGCTGAAGACTTGTAGCAATACAATAATGTAAAATTTCAACCTCTTTGAGAAGCTGGTTATTTCTGTATTTTTTAAGGGACCAAAACATTTGCCCACAAAATCCTTTAGTTTAGGAACTCAACAGATTTCACCTGTAGATAGAGAGTTTTATGTTTCCTTAGGAATACTATAGTCTGTCTGTATTGGATACCACGCAAAAAGAAAGAAAGGTTTGTACCTGAATCTTGGTTGAAATGGCAGGGACTTCAGCTGACATTTCAGAAACTAATTATTAAAACCCTATCCTTTTTGATTTTTTTTAAACTAGATTAAATTTCTGATGGCATTATACTGTGAAACTTGATTAGCAAATTGATAAAGTAAGTAGAGAAATATGAAGTTTCATAATAGGAACAAAGGTTAAAGAAGTAAGAAGTAAGGGAATGAGAAAAAAAGTGGTTTCCAGCTCAGTATGACTTTGATTTATTTTGGTGTGATTTGTTACCCGGATAAATTTGACACCTGATATTAAACTCACCTGTTCACCACACTGTAAATACAGACACAAAACTTTCTTTTGCTTCCTGTAAGCTGTCAATTACATTTGGATTGCCACATTCATAAAAATTTTCAGATCTGTGCTTCAGCAATGTGACGTGTGGGGCTTTCTCCCAAACAGGAGCACAGCACTTTAACATGTAGGGACATGAAAACAGCACAGATATGGCAGATGAAGACAAGATGAACGTCAACTGCATTTTCCTACAACACCCTCATCTGTGTGCCCTACATGTTGACAAAAAACTTGGTGAATTATTTCAAACATATTTCTCTTACTAGCGCCCTGATAGATAAAAAAGTAATGCAATGTTTGCAAATACTCAAATGTTTCTTTTTCCATTCCTTTCAGTCTTTTGGTTTACAGAAATATGAATCACCTTATGTTTCACAGGAGGAGAACAGATTGTGGAAGGCACCCATTAGCCATATCATTGATTATCCATTCTATACATATGAAATTTAATTTTCTTAGCTAAAATTCAGCATTTCAGTTGGCACCCTTATTCTGTTTGGTGTGTTTGTTTACAATGTTTTCTGGAGAGAAGTGACAAAGGCAAAATCTTATCCCGATTCTTCTAATAAGGGAAAAGATTGCATATGAACCCTAGGGACTCAAAAATCAGATGAAAAATACAAAGAACAAAAATGTCATTTTGCTTTGTAATCTTATGATTATTTGGGACCTGACTGGTGGCTGTTCTGTGCTAGGATCTGGCAATTAGGTGATTGTTCCTCCTTATTCTCCATTCTGTGCTTCTCAGAAGTGCTTCCAGGAAAGAGCTTCTACTTTTCCACTTTTGCTTCGTCAGAACAGCTTTCCTGCCTATACCCTGTTTTTGTGGCCACAGTGGCCCCATATTACTGTGTTCATCCTTCCAGTGCTGCTGGTAGGAAGATGATCACAGCTTCTGGAAGAGGAACAGAGGCAGCAGGGCTGTGAGTACTCCACCTCCACGCCATGGGCTCCAGAGTGGGATGGAGCAGTGGTCCTCAGACAGCAAAGCATCTGAGTTCTCCTCTTGCTTATAGATGGCCTGAGCTCAGATCTGTGGCAGGAGACATTTCTGTCTTGCTCCAAGCGTTCTTGTCCATCTGGTAAAGGCCACAGGATATGTTTGCACAGGCAAACAGGCCAGGCAGACCCTTCACAGAGACCGGGCCATGCACCGCATGGGAATAAGGGTGCCCTTGAATGCACTTCAATGCATTTGGGTGCAGATAAACTTCATCACTGTAAATACCATCTGGGCTGCCCTAGAACATGCCCTGAAGGTACTTCTGCAGGTGGGTCAGATAGATAGGAGGTGCATATGGCCTGGAGCCTTGTCTTTATGATAGTGCTGTACCACAGTGGAGCTGAACTCCAGAGACAAAGAGCTAGCCTGATATTTAGGCTGGTATCTGGCTAACCTGATGCTGGCATATCCTTGAGATCATCACAACCCCCTCCACAATGTCTGTTTAGCTTGAGAGGCACTTGATGCCCTTTGGCACCAATGATGACAGAAGTAAAGCTACAATGCACCTACATTTTTGCTGTCAGCTTGCATACAGTCCTTCCTCCTAAATGTCTCTGAGCTGCTAATACCTGCTTATTGAGGGAATTCACAGCTCCAAGTGCCTCCACCTTGTCATGCAATCTGAAAGACCACATATTCCACACTGCACCTGTCCTGAAACATGAGAAAACTAAAAAATCCCCAAACAAACAAAACCAACACCCCCAAACCTCACACAGAGATGCCAGAAATTTCAATCTTCATACCTCTGGGTTTAAACCCAGTTCTCTTGTAAAAAGTACACAGTTTAATAAAGTAGAGGATATTCTGCAGTGAAACTCAGCTCTCAGTTTCTAAAAAGTACTTAAATGTTCATTGGATGAGGGTTGGAGTGTTCATCCCAGATTGGTGCTTTCTGGGCATGATTTCACACTAGGATGAGAGAGTATGTTTTTTTCCTCTCTGACCAAAGGAGCGCTTAAAAATTCTGTGCTAAGCAGTGCCATTTTTCCTGAGAGCCTGGGTGGCTTTCTTGTTTAGGAGATAGAAGACCTGAAGTTAAATCCCTGCTATAAATCAGGCAGAAGAGAAGGTATCCAAACCAGAATCTTCCACCTCCAGGGTGATTTCTCTTGCCACTAGGCTACTGGGTGTCATCTCTACCACTACATCCTCCTCCTCCTCCTCCTCCTCCTCCTCCTCTTTCCTTGTACAGTCACTGACCTGGTTTAGCTTGCTGCTGATTGGAAGAAGGAATCTGTTTGCAGCCTGGACTCAGGCGCTGGTGCTTTAGAAGAAGTCTAACTTACTACTCATCCCTGTCCTGGCATTTCCTAGGTCATGTTCAGCATCTTTGCACCCATGCTGCACAGCATCTCCATATGGGACAAACAAAGAACTTGTAAAAGACAGTGGGTGCCTCCATGCCAAAGAGTGAGAATGAAACTTAGATATTATGTATTTATCCCTTAGCATTTTACCTAAGCCACAAAGACTGTGTCTAAAAGTGAAGCGAACTGCTGGAAGTTGTCACTGCTAGAAGATCCCACCTGAAACATGACAATCTGCCTCTTCTCTCTCTGGAGACCCATCTCTATCTTTCATGCTTTCCTTTGCTCATCTAAACAGATCCCCATGCCTTTATAAGCCTTTGGGCAGGGTTTGTGTCTTCCTTTCTGTTCCATATTTATATCACCATTATTACTATTGACATAACCTGATTTCAACAGGACCTGATGGACTCTTCTGGTTACATTGAAGTTCTCGCAGGATAGGGCTGTGGATAATAAGTGTACATGGCCACTTACTCACCTGAAGTCGGCTGATTACCATGTCCATCCTGTAATCTCTTGGTCTTCCCACATACTTTTATTTGGCAGAAGCAGAGCTATTGTTAGCCAGTCAATATTGCTCCACACAATATCATAAATACAAGATTTCTCATGAAACTTCAGCATTTCTGTTTCTGAAGACAATCCTGAATCAACCCTCACACACGAAAGAGCTACATTTCAGTCTGAAGATTTCTAGGGTGGCAAAGAAACCTAATGAGATGGGAGATAGGCTGTTTAGGGTAGGGCACCTCACTGTCTCTTAGGGAGGGGAGGATTGATGTCCCAGCGCCAAAAGCAATGATTTATTGAGTGAGGCATGGCTGCAGGGGCTGTGAATGATCCGTATCCTCCGTGGATTCATCATATGTCTTTAAGTACTGTTTGTGAAAGACATCTCAGGCAAAAGGAACTTGGTATTAAGGACACCTAACTTCTGGTGGTATGTAGAGCAGGGGAGACAGAAAACTCCCCATGGCTTACTCCTTAACATCTGTCATGATCAGGAGAGCATGACAGCAGTGTTGTGGAGGGTGGCCTTGTACTCCAAATGCCAACTAAAATCAGAGTGGAAAGATTGGTTTGGGTAGATTTTCTTCTCCAGGGAGTGACAGATGATGAGTACTGATATACAAAATCAGTTCATTTTTTGTGCAATAACTGGCATTCAAAACACTCTGATTGTCTGGAGACCAAAAGGCAGAACTGTTTGCCATAGGAAAGCCCATAGGATTGATGTAAAGAAAAATGTAAAACAGATTTTGCAACTGGTTGTGAGACATAGTTACAAGTTTTCTCACAAGCTTGAAATTGTCATGATGATTTTAATTTTTAAGGTCAGTTACCAAAAATGCAATGCTGGCTACTAAGCTTTCTTCCGAAACTAACTGGCATTTAGCAGAGGAAAAAAATACTAAAACGATTTATCTTCTATTTACTGCAATGCTAAAGACAGAATTATCAGTTGTCCTTCTTCAGTGTGTCAGTTTGTGATGTTTTGGGAATGCCAGTCCGCTGCCTGTACTGGCAGATGGTGTAGGGGGCATTGCTGTTTGCCTCTGGATGTGCCACAGGTACTGACAAATGTAAAGTGTATGGAAGTGTGTGGAGACAGTGAACAAAACACAGTGTCCCGTTGATTCAAAAAACAGAGTAGGCAAGAAAAAAAGTCAGAATTCCTGGAATTTATTTGCAATGTTTTGCCAGCAAAACCGATAAGATTTGGGCTATGCATGACAAACGGGACTTTTTGGCATGCATGTTAACACCAAGTCGTGTTAAGTCGTTTTGAATCGCATACTATTCATTGACAAGGGCTTTAGCTACAGAAAGAGCAGGAAGTTTCCCAGTCGCGCTGTTTTCCCCGCCGAAGCCCCCCAGGAGAGAAAACCGCGCTGCGCCCGCGGCCGAGGGTGGGGGAGCCCGGCCGGGCGGGGCTGGGCCGCCCGGGGGAGGCAGGGGCAGGGCGGGACAGGGACAGGGACAGG